>NDGM011150175.1:0-12937 GCA_002564305.1 Octomys mimax | reverse complement strand
CTTCTATCTCTTCTGTCTAGCTGACATTTTGCAGCAACACAAAATGTTTCAGAAATAATCTTAAAAAAATAAACAAATCTACAAATAGCTGAGACTCTCCAGCAAGCTATAATACAATGTTATTTAATGAGCCAAAGGTATTCAAGCCTCTGCTGGTTATGGCTCAGGTTTAAAAACCTCCTGTGTTGTCTCTGGATATCTGCTTCAACACAGTCTGCAACAACAATTAGCCTTTCTGGACATCACTGTACCCATTTGCTTTTTAAAAGAAAATTCTATTCATTGTCTCATAAAAATAAATAGCATATCGTCCATCCTAAATTTCAACCAACTCCCTCTCAGAGCTGGCTGGCTGAGTTGCTGCCATTGTGAAGTTGGGTAACATTTTCCTAAAAAAACTCCTGGGATTCTCCAGGCATGTTCAAGGAACTTCTTTAATGCCAGGAAATATTAAAGTCTAGGGAACATTCCTCTTGTGGAGCAATCCACAATCAGTCGTGCATGGGGTTACTAAAATGGGGTGGGGTCTTCCCAGCAGTGCTAAAATTACTACCTAGGAATAGCCCTTGTGTGTCCAGAGCCCAGTACCAAATACAATGATAACAGAGCTTGGTGGTAGCGTGAGCCTGGAACTCAGAGGAGGAAAGGTCAAGAGGAGTGTGACGGGCAGCCTGGCATTGCCCTACCGAACCCAGCCTAGGGAAGCTATCCACACCAGAAGGCCCGGGCTGCATGGTGAAGGAGAGGCTACGGCCCTGCAGTGCTGAGGTCCAAAACCTCTGCTGTGGAAGCTGCTCATGATGTCAGATGCAGAAGGCATTTCCCAGCTGCCTCAGAAGGAGACTACCAGAGGCCAAGAGCTCAGCTAAAGAAACACACAGAAACAGTCCTGGTTGGCTGACCTCTCTGACCTCTGCGGTTGTCAGAGCTGCTGGCCGGGAGCCCCTGATTGCAACTGTGAAAAATGATTGCCCCCCTCCGGAAAGCCCCCAAGACTACAGAAGCATTTAAGATGCACAAACAAATTCTACCAGAGAGGGCACAAAAATACTTGAGGGGAGAAACTCCTGAAAGCACAAGATGCTCCTGCCATCAAGAATGAACGGGCTCTGTATATGATTTGATCTAAAATGTTCCCCAAAGGGGCCAGGAGTGGTGGCACATGCCTGTAATCCCAGCACTCAGGAGGCTGGAGCAGGAGGATCGTTGCAAGTTTGAGACCAGCCTGGGCTACAAAGTGAGCTCAAGGCCAGCTTGAGCTGCATAGGGAGACACTGTTGTTAAAAAAAAAAAAAAAAGATAAAGATAAAACGTTCCCCCAAAGTCTCATGTGTTCAGAGGTGGTGCTTTAGGAAAGGGTGCTGTACTCATTACTGGATTAATGCACTGATTTGTTCAGAGCTGAAAGTAGTACTAGCAGGAAAGCCCTGGTCAAAAGATGTGGGTCACTGGGGGTGTGACCTGGACAGGTTTATCTCCCTTCAAGTTCTCTCTCTGCTTCCTGACTGTCATGGTAGAGCATGTTTTCCTCCAGCCGGGCCTCTCAGCCACAGCAGACCATGCACTGAAATCATGAGCCAAAATGAGCCTCTCTTCCCATAAATGGTGTGCATTGGGCATTTTGTCCCTCTGATGAGAGTGACTAAGACAGGCTATGAGCACTGATGTTGGGGGATTATTGTAAACCTGATTCAGTTTTATGCTACCTATGGAGAAGAAATAAACCTTTTGGTTATAAGGATTGAGGTTCCTTTTTAAATTTTGATGCACTCTTGAGGCATCCTGCAAGTCAGAAACACATATGCACCCTAATTCTGTATTCCTTTCTAGGGAATAAAATATATATTTGGTCTTTGGGGTCTGTGTTCTGTCATATAGTGGCTTAGACTCTCCAAAGTAGTGTTTTTGTATGCTAATGGGATGACTGATGTCTGGGAGCCCTTATATAACTTTACTTATAGAAATTAGAAATTGGAAAGACCAAGCCAGGAGTAGGGCTGAGGACCTTCAGCAAAGGGCTGAAGGTTGAGTTATCACCAGTGATGTCATCAGCCATGCCTAAGGAAGGAAGCCTCCATAACGCTCCAAAAGGACAAGGTTCCAAGAACTTCCAGACAGCTGAGCTCCTGGAGGTTCCTGGAGGGTGTTGTCCCTGAAGAAGGCACAGACAGTCCACCTCCCTTCCCTCATACCTTGTGTTGTCCATCTGCTGTTCATCTGTATCTCTTGCAACCTCCATTGTAAGAAACAAATACATGTAAATAAACTATTTCCCTGAAAAAAAAAAAAGAAGAGAATTTTAAGCAGAGCCCACCACACTGACATTCTAATCTGAGATTTCCAGCCTCCAGAACCTCTGGAGAATACGCATCTGTTGGTTAAGTCGCCCATTCTGTGATGCTCTGTGATGTAGCCCAGGATGGCTGGGACATTGGGTGGCTGTGTCTTTCTTCTGGCTGGCTTGTACTTGTCCTCCAGCCCCAGGAACTCATCAGTACCTCCAACTTCCTCTGAAGTTCCATCTCTTACCCTCAAGAAAGTGTCTTGGACAAGATCCTAAAAGAATTTCACACCAGTCTTTGTTGATGTAACCCATGGCTGATCTAAGAATGTCTGCATTCTTTGACTTGAGAAATAGAGGCCAACCCAAAGGAAACTGTGATTTCATTTTACTTCTGCTCTGGGAGTGACTATGTAGACTCTCTTTTGTCTTTTTAGGTAGCCTGTGCAAATCAGATCATCTACTCCACCTCCAGGAAAGGTCAATAGTTGAATCAGTAGAGTTTAAGAACAATGGAATACTCACCACCACGTGTGTGGGCCTAATCTAATCAGCTGAGGCCTTAATAGCTAAAAAGAATGCTTTCTTCCAGAGAAGACAGAATCATTCCTGCAGAGACAGCCTTTGAACTAGAACCACGACACCAACCCTCACTGGGATTGTGGTGACGAAGAAACATTGCCCCTCTTCTGGCTCAAGACTTTCCAAAGCATCAAACCCCATCACCACCCAAGTCTTCTTGTAACTTCCACAGAGTAAGGAACCTAAGCATCATCACCTGGATTTGGGGCCCTGTTCTGTGCATTGTGCTCTATTGCTTATATATTATGCATTCTTTGCGCTCATCCCCCATCCCTCTAATGAGCTCTGCTGTTCAGGAAGGCAATGGACCCAGTCCTGGGGACAGACAATGTGTCCAGCTGCTGTGTTGTAGTCACCGTGCAGAAGCAAAATGGACATCATCCAAAATTTGATTCTGATGTATGAGCTATTGACAGTGCACACATACCAAAAAGGGATAAAAATGTTTACTATTCATGTAATCAAGCTTCTCAGGGAGAATCGGGCAGCCCACAAGGGAACTAGATGAACACAACTGGAAGAGAAGACTAGATTGGTATTCTGTAGTTGGCAGAGGGTGGTGCTTGGGTGTGAAGATCGTTGATCATAGACAAAGGAAAGGTGAGCCTTGCAGGATGTTGGCAGCTAAACATCAAAAACCAAGTTAGGCTTTATTAAATACAGCCTGAGGCAAGAGTGTATGAGCTATTCTTTGATTGAGGACAGCAGAGTCCCTGGAAGCAGGAATGAAGGAGCAAATAAATCAGGAAAAAAAAAGAGAAGAAATGTAGAACTTGGAACCCCAGATGCAGACTAATTTGGGTAATTGCTAGATCTCAGAGCTATCTTCAGAGTACTACCAACTACTGTTCCCAGGAAAACTCTTACAAAGAAAGGGAGGGAGAAAGAGATGTGTATGAATCCACCTCTCCTGCCCCTTGAGTTAACCTCTTCCTCCAAACACCCATATTGTACTTGGGGCCAAAATGAGAGACCTGCTATACGCCTCATGCCCAGAGCTTTCGGGAATCCCAGAACCTAAACTGAGAGGTGTGGTGTGTACAGAAAATATTGTCAAGTTGAGTCTGGGACAAGACAATAAAAATTAATGCATCAGAGTGGCAAGACCTGTGCCATTTGGCAGCTGCAGCAACAGGACTGCAGACCAGAGGCACACTGGCAGGAGGAGCAGGCACTCCTACGAACAGCGCAGCAGGTGTGCAGACTCCATGTGAAGCCCGGCCAGAATCCGGTAATTAGTTTTATTCTCTTTTCAGCTGACAAAGAACTGTTGCATAGAGATGTTCCTTGAGTCATGTACATAGGATCTGTGGGGAAGTGGCTGAGCTGCTGTCACACCACACATTTGGAGACAGAGAAAAGCCAGCCCCAAGAGCACAGAGCACCAGAGGAGGGCCATGTGAGCAGGCTGTTGGGACTAAAGCAAAGATAGTCCAACAGGTATCTGGCCTTAGTGTTTCTCCCTGTGAACTACAGCGCAGATGGCTCTGAGAATGTTTCGCTTTAAGTGTTCTCAGCAAAATACAGAGATGTTGCACTTTTGGCTTCATGGTATACATCTCTCCTTTTTACTGTGTATAGCTAAAGACCAGACCATGCTCTTCCCTGGCAAGGACAAGGGTCTGAGTTCAATCCTCAGTTCCAAAAAAAAAAAAAAAACCTAGACTTAGTCTCCCATTGTTCCCTTTCAAGATTCCAGTGGCTTTGCAGGTCGTGTTAAGGATTAAGTCACCCACACAAAGGGAAAAATAGGTTGAAAATATCTTCAGTAGAAAATGTATTTAGTACCTCTGACCTAGAAGCTTAGCCTAGCCTACCTTAAACCATGCCCAGAATGCTCATTTTAGCCTCCAGCTGAGAATATCCTCTAGCAGTCTATTCCTCACAACATAAAACTGTTAAATATGGCGTGTAATTTTTTGACTACTATACAAAAAATGCAAAGCAGACTGCTAGTATGAGTTCTCCCCAGTAACATATGGCTAATGTATGTTTGAGTGTGATTCCTACTCAGTGCACATTGGCTTCCCAACAACACAAAGTCAGAAGACCGTAAGTCAAAGCATGACAAGAAGGAGACCACCTGCACAGTGCAGACATCAGCTGTTTGCCCTCGTGGTCCTGTGGCTGATGGAATGACAGTTGGTGTCCACTGCCCAGTAACACAGTGGAACACCGTACTACATTGTGCCAGCCCAGGAAAAGAACAAAATTCAAAAGTACAGTTTCTACTGAATTCACAATGGCTTCACACCATCAATTGTAAGTCAAACTGTTGGATGTCAGGGGCAGTGTGTACAGGGGAGCAGAGGCGAAGTTTGGTACAGGTACTGAGTGCCTTGTCAAATGCTTAAATCAGAGCACTTAACACATCCATTACTCTTTTAAAATACTTCTCTCCCCTCTTTTTCTTTGAGTATCATCCTGATGTCTAGAATACTGTAGCAGGTCAGCAGCAACTTGAAGGAAATAAGCAGAAGGCTTGAAAGATAAATGTCTTAGTTACCTTTCTCTTGTTGCTGGGAAAAAATATCCAGTACCCAGAAATAAGGAAGAAAAGGTTTATTTAGCTTACAGTTAGTGGAAGTTTCAGTCCATGCTTAGCTGGCTCCCAGGCAGAATGGCACATGGCAGAGGGAAGCCATTCGTGGCAGCAGAAAACAGCAAAGAGCAAAGAGCAAAGGAAGGAGCAGCAGCTGTGGCTGCTAGCCTCTCTCTCTCTCCACTCCTTACATTTGTATGCAGACTCTCTGCCCCAGGGTAGGTGTAGCACTCACACCCATAATCTCCACGTTGTATCAAGAATTACTTCACAAACTCTAGAAGCTGTCCCATGACTACAGGAGACTGGGGAGACAGCTAGACACAAACCATAAGATTCCACCCCTGCCCCCCCAAATACATATCCCCTTATGCAAACGGCATTTTAGTCCATCTTTAAGAGTTTCCAACATCCTAACAGTTGCAGCATTGCTGAAAAGTCCAAGTCCCAAGTCTCCTCCAAAATCTGAAGCAAAGTCTTATCTGTGACTCCTGTACAAATGAAAATTAAACACTTCTAACATTTAATGGCTCAAAAAAAACATTGCCATTCCAAAAGATATAAACAAGGGGATACAAATTATTGGGAAAAAAGCAAGTCTAAAATCCAGAAGGGCAAACATTAAGTCCTATAGTTCCATATGGAACATCTGAAGCAATCTGGGGCAAACTGAGTTCCATGTGGTTCCACCCCTATGGCACTACTGGTGGTTGTATTGCCCATGGCTTCTGTCTTGAGCTGGATTTGTTCCTCCCTGCAGCTTTTCTCAGATGACCCATTTTTTTTGCTTTTCCAAATTTCTGGGGTTTCCACTGCACATTAGGTTTCTCACTCTCTGCTTCATATTCTGCCCTCCCAGAGGCACACTACCTAATCTCCCAGGCCTTCTGAAATCTAGGTGGAAGCTTTCTTAACATCAGAACTTTTGCATTCTGCCTGCACCTAAAACTAATGTCATATGCAAGATACCAAAGTCTGCTGCCAGCTAGAGCAGTAGCCAGGTTTTCTTCTCTTTTATCTGTAGGGTCAAGGTGCCTGGATCACTGAGCACTCTGAAACTGATTGTGAGGAATAAATTCTTTATGCCATAGCCATTCTGGAACCTGGTGTGGCCTCTGACTCCATTTCGGAACATGGTGCACTGCAGCTTTCTCCCCAAAACAAAGTCTTTCACCCTTGCAGTTCTGAAGCTGCAAAAGGTAGAGAACTGCCACCTGGTGTGATGCCCTCAGACCATCCTTTCCATTCTCTTGTTCTTTCCCAACAACGAGATCCTCTCTGCTCTATCTTTGCATTCCACAACTTTATTGGAGCTTTCTTTCAGGCCAAACTCACTATTAAAACATTTTGTTGGGTTATTTGCTCTTGATTCTCAACATAAATCTGACTAAAAGCCCCCAACAATAGCCATGCCACTGCCTCAACAGTCAATTGATTTGAAAATTCTTTTGCAAGATTAATCAGTCCACCACACCTAATCTCAGTCTCAAGCAAAGTGTCTGGACATGAGAAAATTATAGCCAAACTTTCTGCCAAGCCACAAACACATCATCTGAAATCCAACAACCAAAGCATTCCTTGTTCTCAACAGAAACCTCCCGAGCTTGGTCTTTTACAGGCATGGTTTCTATCAGCATTCTAGCCTTATGAGCTATGGCTAGAATCTTTCATATAGAACAGCTGAAAGCATCCCAGTACTTCTCTTGTAGGCAACATCTCTGAACCCTTCCTGTCTCTCTCCATATGCCATTCCCAAAGGCTTGAATGTCCCTTGAATGACATGGTTAGGTATATAGTCACAGCAATGACCCAACTTCTCTGATACCAAATTTAGTCTTAGTTACCTTTCTCTCATTGATGGGACAAAATATCCAACTCCCTGAATTAAGTAAAGAAAGGTTTATTTAACTCACAGCTAGTGGAGGTTTCAATCCATACTCAGATGGCTCTAAGACAGAGTGGCACATGGCCCAGGGCAGCAGGTCATGGTGGCAGAAAACAGCAAAGAGCTGCAGCTGTTCACCATCTCTCTCCCTTTCTTGCCTTTGTATGCAGATTGTCTCTCCCTGGGCAAGTGTAGCACTCAAAAATCCCCATATTGGATCAAGAATTAATCACAAACTCTAGAAGCCGTCCAGTGACTACATGAGGCTTTGGGGACACACCTAGACACAACCAATAATAATGAGAGACTCATGACACCTACCCTCTTTACATCTGTCAAGACCCCATCACTATTCATTGTTGTTATCTTGCTGTGCTATTGCTCAGGCTTGTGCTTTCTGGTGGTTGTATAAAACGCATTTCTTTGCAAAAAAACTGAAACTCTGGCTTATATGATACACTGTCATCCCCACCAACAATGTAGACACAGATGCCTTCAGGTGGCTCTGGTAGCTCAGTAGTGCCAGGAAGTCCTTTCTGTCCTTCTTGTATATCACTGTCAGTCCAGAAGGTTTCTTGGGTTTTGGTTTTTGGTTTTGTTTTTCAATCAACATATAACAGTATGGTTTTATCACGAGTAGCATATATTTGCAGTATATATACTGCATGGAATGATTGCATGTAGCTAATTAACAAAAGCATGAACTCATTTAGTTGTCAGTTTTGTGGTAGTAGCACAATCTTGTTCATATTGAAAAGGACAAGCAAGATTATTTAATGAAAGAATATGCATGTAAATACATCCAAGCCCATCTCGTGTGGTGCTAAACAACACAAAACACATACAAGCTCCATTATTGGCAGTAAATATGCTCACTCTCCATTGTGTCTCTCATCCCACTGTAGCAAACTTAGTAATTGTTTTGCCTTCAAATAACCTCAAATGTAGATGTTTCTACCTTACAGAAAAGAGGTTCTAAGCTATTGTTTGCACTTCATAGCATATCTGCTGATGTTAGATATTGGAAATCAGGGGAAGGAATAGGCAAGGGCCAAATAATAGTCCTAATGAAGAAAATGCTACATGCCCAAGCACGGCAAAAATTTCCAAAGTAAAAAAGAAAAATGCTTCAAAGCTTAGTGTTGTCATCACACTGGGTAATAAGCATTCTGGTTAAGGGATAAAGATTCATATGTTGACAATTCCTATCTTTGAGGCTTGGAGGTTTGGGTTAGTCCTCACCTTCATGCACTGTTTATTGATCCCTCTAAATCATTTTTATGACACAAAGTTACTCTCCTGCCTCTACTGATGATAGAGGACAGAGCATTATGTGTGTCACCAGCAGGTCTCTTCTGCCAACAGCACCACCTTGATCAAAGACACTGAGCTTGACAAAGCCTCTTGAATGCTATTTTATGACATGTGCTACATTATGAATTACATGCATAGCATAAATGCTCCAACATTAATGACCAAAAATTCTAGTCTCCCTCAGTTCAAAGTGTTATGAAATAAAGATGCGATTTACTTCACATGAAGAAAATAGCTTTACAATGTTTAGCTTTAATTTGGCTCTCATTGGCTAGAAACCCATAAATTTTACCCTTAATTTTGTGTGAAAAGAAAATAATCAAATAACATGCATAAGGTACTCAAAAATATAGCAAATGATAAATATAAAAGTCTAAAGGAAAAAGCTTGATTTTAAAATATTTCTTAGCATCTTGACAAACCAAACCACATGCCTCATAATATAGAAGTCCTCAGTTCTATCTCTATGCATAAGTTCTTAGATATCCTTGATAAAATAATACGCCATCCAGGCTCAGTGGCACACATCTGTAGCCCCAACACTGCGTACCCC
The DNA here is from genome assembly GCA_002564305.1 of Octomys mimax. Taxonomy (NCBI): domain Eukaryota; kingdom Metazoa; phylum Chordata; class Mammalia; order Rodentia; family Octodontidae; genus Octomys; species Octomys mimax. The sequence continues at coordinate 3,780 of NDGM011150175.1, read as the reverse complement.
AGCTCATGAACTTAATTTTTTCTGTAATTCTGATCACAAACTATTTAGATGAGAAGCAAACAAAATTCAGTGGTTAGAATCAGTGTTGGTCTTATAAGGAAATTTCACTCAGGTCTCTTCCGATTCGGTCTGTGAATGAAATTGTAGAAATGATTAAGTTTGCAACCTGAGATATCATTGTACTTGAGACTTTGAGGCATAAAGATTGCAAATTCAAGGTCAGCCTGGGGAAATTAGTGTGATTCTGTCTTAAAATAAAGAATAAAATGGCCTTGGTGGTAGAGTACTAGCTGAGGATGTGAAAGTACCCTTGGTTCAAGCTCCACTACTGGCAAATAAAGAAAGGAAGAAGAACATACTATCTCATTACTTTCTCCAAAATAGTCATGGTTAAATGAGGTTCCACTCAGATACATACTGTGTTTAGAAGCTAAACCACAAGAGAAAAATGCGGAATCTCTCCATCATTTATCCCTGTTTTCCTAATAAACAGAACTTTTCTGTGTACAGAAATAGAGTACCTGTCCCCCATAAACGAGTAATGGGTCCCCAGTGAAACAGCGCCTGGTCTTAGCTGTGTTCTCCTGCTAACAATCCCCCAGGAGAATCATGCAGAGATCATCCTCTGATTGATCATAGACCAGTGCTCAGGTCACTGCCACATCATCCCCACTATTTACTAACAAATGTCCTCAGCCTTGCACACCATCATAAATCCAGCTCATTACAGGGATCTCAGGAGCCTGCTTGCACCTGTCTTTCCCCTTAGCTCATCTACGAGATGGGTCATTAATCCCTGAGCTGCCAGCAGTTTTGTTTTTGCCACCATATACCACCCTTTTCTCACAGGGTCAGAATGGCTTTCATCTTCATGCAAAGTCCATTTCCAATGCATGTCCCCTTCTGAATGACATTGATCCTGAAATATGGTTGGTTGTTTAATGTTAGCTCCTTTAGTCCACTTGCCTCTTGGCTGGCTCTTCCTTGAACCAATTATTCACCCTCCTCTTAAAATCACAGCCATTAATATTCTTCATGAATAGCCAGTTTCCTCAACCTGCTCCCACAGAAATTTCCTTCTATAAGACTGTTTTTAAAGTATCTGTTCCAACCTTCTACATTTTTCCCTTTAGACAATATCTTCCCTGAATATGTTAAAAAACAAATGTGGCCCTCACTAAGAGACATAAGGAAGTGAAAAAAATCATTTTAAACTGAACAAATATTAGTTTCATGTATTTGGTGAAATCATCATAAATTCATGATTTTACAAGAAATCTAAAGAACTATTTACCTTTTTTCCTTAAGATTTGTTACAGAAAACAAAAAAAGGCAAGAGCTGTTTCACTTTCATTGTCTATGAGGAAAAAAGTCCTGACAGAAGTGTTGTTAGAATTAAAATTAGTTACCAGAGGAGACTGTGAGACCCATGCCCTTGAGTGGATGGAATTGCAAGAAGAATTCTTGTTTGCCTGGAAGGATGCAGGGGATGATTTTAATGACTTCTGAAAGCCTCGTCACATCCAACAGTATTATGCCCAAGTGGTATGCAAGTTGGATTTAATAACAAAAAATTAAAATGTGTGTCAGAGAGCACAGCTGAATGTAAATGTAAACTGTCTTTAGGAAAACATGCTTCTAATAAAGCACTGTAAGAAACTCACATAATTTTCCCTTTGCAGGTCATTAATGATTTCATTTAGAGATCAATTCTGGTTGTGTATCCACTAAAATGCAACAGTTTATTTACAGGAATGATACAAATTTAATAATCATTTCTCATTTTATCAGGGGAAGAGAATCAGTTAAACATTTTAATGGACATGACTGTAAGGACTTGAAAGCAAATTAGTAAAATATTCCCTTGTCATCCATTTGGAAGTACGTTCTAACTTGTTGAGGATGTATTTATTTAACCTCATGAAATAACTAATGAAGTTTCTGAAATGCTCATCACCAAAGTGAAACAATTTGGGATTAAAGAAGAAACTTGTGTTGATATGCAGAAAGGGTTGAAAAATCATGGAACAAGTGAAAACTTAAGAATGAAAAGAGGCTGAAAAGATCAGAACTCTTCACACTCCAGACAATCCTCTTCTTAAAAATGAACCTATATTTAGGACTCGCCTGATAGCTCAGTGGACTAAAGTGCCTGCTTAGGCAGAGCACAGTGGCCGAGGTTCGATCCCAGGCATGCCGTGCTGGCCCTGCCAGCAGGGAATGCTGAGATGGTGACTGAGACTGGGAGTGGTCGCACATGCCTGTAATTCCAGAATTTAGAAGGCTGAAAACAGGACACTGCGAGTTCAGTCTACATAGTGAGACGCTGTAGACCCTGTCGTCCCTGTTTTAGATACAGAAAAAGTTAAATAATGAACCCCATATTCCACAGGCCCATTTTAAAGGCACATGTTACAATTTAGATAAAATATTCTCACACAATAATGGAAACTGTGTGGGAAAGAACTGATGTAGTCATTTAAGCCAATTGTTGCTCTGAACTTTAAAACCTTCTTTGATTTTCCTACTATTTACATAATATCTCCAGATTATATTATAAAGTGTGTCTACATCATAAATGTGCAAATGCAATTTTGTGTTTAAATCACAAAGCACCTAACATTATTAAATACATAGTCATATGATATTTTCCTACTGTCTTGTATTCTTTTACAAAATAGATGGATCAGCACATCATCCAGTGCTGGCTACCCAGAAACTCTCAGGGTCCCAAGCCCCAATCAGGAACATGCCCTGTCTGCATTCCGTGTGCAGGCAAAGTAGACCAACACAGACTGAGGAACAAAGCTAGGACATGGCTATGAAGAATGACTTCAGGATTTGTATTGAAAGATAGAAGAAAAATGGACTAAAGAGTAGGAGAGAGATGAGGGAAAGATGAGATAATGAAAAGTGATAGGACACAGATTTCTACATTTCTGTTTGCCTTTTTCTGCTTGCTTCCAACTAAGGGCTGCCCTAAGAGCCCTCGATTCTCAGAGATCCTCCCTTCATGGCAGATGGAGACCCACTGTATTTTACCCAGTCAAGCATTAAATCATTTCTCCAGGTAGGTGCTCACTTTTCTTTCCACTTGGCTTTGCACTCTGGGGTCTATCTCTCTGGTTCTTGGTATTCACCACATATACCTGGAGCTAGGTGCCACACACTATGCATTTCTACAAAGTCAGCGTTTACTCAGGGCTGGCTCACAGAGTCTGTTAAAATGTCTCAATGAGGTCAGTATTTATCAAATGAAGGAAAAGAATGGCAGTCAAAGGAGGAGTAATTTCAAAGACTTTGATTCTCTCTCCATCCACTCACAAGCTTCTCACTGGCAAGCATCAGCCATGACTGGGCTATAAGAAAAGGAGAAAGTGAGAAATGGCAATAAAGAAGTGAAAAATGACAGTGGAGAAATGTCCCTTCCTTTTTTCCTCCTCTCCCTCTGTCTTCCCTCTTCAACCACTCTCAAAGAAGCCTCTTCTTTCTATTTGAAGGAGAATCGATGTTGTGACAACATGATTTCCAGAAACAAGAGACATGAGGGAGCAAGAAGAAAGAAAACAAAAGTAAAAGAAGTTTTCAATAAACCTACTTCCTGTGGAACACCTGTAGTTAATGTCCTTAAAAATTCTTGCTTTTCTCCGTGTTCTCAAATTCTGTGTGTTTTAGTTAATTTTCTCGCTTCTGAGGCAAAATATCTAACACCCAAGGTTAAACATTTATTTATTTATTTATTTAGAGAGACAGACAGAGAGAGAGAGAGAGAGAGAGAGA
>NDGM011150172.1:0-11324 GCA_002564305.1 Octomys mimax | reverse complement strand
TGGACTATAGATTTTTTAAGTGACTGTTGGTCAATAAATAAATCAATAAATTACTAGGGTGCATTCCACCTCTCGATAGATAGATAGATAGATAGATAGATAGATAGATAGATAGATAGATGTAGAGTTTTTTCTTTCTTTCCAGACTTGAAATAGAAGGTCATGCCATAAATTAAAATATCATTAGGAAAATATTTTGACTGCAGTATAAACTGTTTTGCACCATTGAAGAAATATGGAAGCAAAATATTACCCAGAGAAGAGTCCCGCTGATCCATCCAGAACAACTTTTACCAAAATATAATTACAAGGACTGTAAATATATTTGCTTTAATGGCTAGTAGTACACCTAAAATTATAAACACTCCATTTACCTAACTCACTTCTACACAAATAAAGCTATAAAAGGCTTTGAAATACTGCACAGCCGAGGGTGTTTCCCATTGGTTCTCAATGAGATGTAGCTAGGATGGCCATCCCAGTGATAGAGGGGCCATTAGCCTCCTGCTGCTGCAAGGCAAGCCTCTGCCTTCAGTGCCCCTCAGTCCTGCAGATGTACTCCATCTCTTTTGTTGTGTTGCCTTTTCTGACCATTTGAGTTGATTTTACTGATTTTCAAACTTAGCATGCCAAGGGAGGACAAAAATAATAACAAACAAAATTTTCCTGTGATCCAGAAATCTTTCTACTTAGGGATTTTATGTTCAAAGGAGAAAGGAAGGCAAACACCCTCAATAATCACATATTTCAGTCTATGTGAAGAGGTCACATCAGATGTAACATAGCAGGTAGGACCAAAACTGCAAATTTAGAGCTTAATGTAAATTGAATTTGTAGAAAATGAGGAAGCTTTGCAAAGTAACACAAGTCTGAAGTGTTCTCACCAAAAGTCAAATGTGTTTCAGTACTGAAAAACTTTTTGATTTTCAGTGAGTAGCATATTTTCTCATACAGTGTGTTGCATAAAACCCTTGACAGATTTTGTCCAATTATTGTAATCACACACCCCAACAATTTGCAGTACAACCTAGAAACATCCTATAGGGTCAAATAAAAGACTCTAAGGAAGTATGTACCATTCTACTCAAGGCTTGACCACTGTCAGGGTTACTTTCCTTGTCACTGCATTATTATACCTGACACCCACATGTTTAAGGAAGAAAGGTTTATTCTGGCTCACACTTCCAGAAGTTTCAGTCCATGGTAGTCAAGCTCCTAGCACAAACAGTGTGGCAGAACATTGCAAATGCAAAGCTTCTCCTATCACGGCAGACACGATGCAGACAGCAAAGGACAGAGTCAGGAAGGACACAGATCTTCCCAGGTTACATTTATCAGCAGCAAATCAGCTGTAGTACCACTGTGATCCAATCACCTTTCAAAAGACCCACCCTCTGGAGATAAGAGATTTTTAGGGGAGCATTTCAAGCCTAAACCATAATACCCAACATAGGGGAAACCTTTGCTTTCAGAGATTTGGGACTTGGGATATTAAAAGGTTATCACATTAGACTTAGTAGACCTGTTTCTTCCTATACACAAACATATGTCTCCTAGGAACACAAATGATGTATGTAGACATGGAAATTCATTTCCAAACTACTATTCTCTGTAAAATCACTCAGTCTTGAAGAAAATGCCATGAAAATCAAGAAATTTGCTAACTAGATATTTGTGTTTTTGTGGATTAAATATTCTCAGACAAGCCCTAGTTCATTTGTATGTACCACCTTTTTGTATTATTATTGTTATTTTTTAATTATATGTATTTGGTACACAACTCGGACTCATATCGATCCTCCTGTTTTTCAGTCTTCCCAGAGCTGGAATTACAGGTGCATGTCACCATGCCTGGACTTAGTTGCTGGCTCAACATGCCTGAAGGCAAAGCCAACATGACATGCAGTACCGGGGATTGAACTCCAGTTCTTGTGCTTGCCTAAGCAGGCACTTAGTCTGCTGAACCATCTTGCTGGCCCTCCACCTTTTAACCTTTTAATATACTGAGTAACATTTTGTGAATGTGTCACGGTGATATAAGCACAACTTTCTTAAAAAATACTTTATGTTAAAGTTCATATAGGTCCAAATTTTTTTTCTCCAGTTGTCAATTAAAAAATGCGGGTCCTGACATTTGTGGCTTTATGGCATTCTGAGATTTTCTTTATATTCAAAACATTTTCCCCAAGACTTAACTATGCATAGTACATAAATCTATGAGCTATAGACAAAAGGGAAGTGAAAGCTGGAGTCTAGTCTATACTAGTGTATTTAAGCTACTTGTCAGTCTGAAATTCCTTCCTGGGCTTTTAAGATCTGGCAGTCAACATGGAGGGCCCAACTCTCCAAACCAACAACTCTGAGTCCTATTTTGAAAATTCAAAAACTGCACACCGGGGATTGAACCATGGTCGCTGCATCTGCCTAAGCAGGCACTTTAATCTGTTGAGCTATTTGGCCAACCCTTGCACTTCCTTTTCTACCTCACTTCCCAACCAAGTAAAACTTCAAGCCTTTTAATTGCATCATAAGATGTGTGTAAAAAACACTAGTGATAAAATAAGATGACTTGCACTTGAGATCTAGCCCCACCATTTTTCTTTCTGTGACTTTGAACAAAATGTTCTATGTCTCAACTTTCCCAATATTTTTGTTGGGTTGTTTTGAGGCAGGGTTTTGCTCTGTAGCTCAAACTAGACTTGAACTCACTCTGTTATGCAGGCTGGCCTCATACTCACAGCAAGCCTCCTGCCTCAGCCTCCCAAGTACTGGGATTATAGAAGTTTGCCACCACAGCAAACAATTTTCTAATTATAGAATACAAATAATGACCTCCATCAAGACTCTACTGTAGATCTAATCTTCTAGATTTAAAATTTTATAAACTTATAGATCCTATTCACATATAAAAATGTCACCTACCTTCCACTGAAGAAATGATAAGACACTGATTTAAAACTCTAAGCTTCTCTGAAATGCCTTCCCTTTGTGTGGCTTCTCAAAACATACACTTACACAGTCCTGTAGAATTCATTCCTTAGCATCCTTTTAAGTGTGTTACTCCATAGAGAAAGCTGAACTCCACTCAGATTCCCTTCTGACACAGATACACTGTGACTCCTCTGCGAGTCCTAACTATATAACCGCCCTTGGAACTGGGGTTCGCACATGACACCTCATTTGCTTCAGGAGACTTATGGCAAATCTAGGCATTTTCATTATTCAGTGGAAAGACACAGGTCAAGAAACACAGCTGTTTCTCATCCCCTAAATTTCAAAATAAACCTTTTTATAATTTAAAAGTTTCAAGAGATTATCATCTACCACAAAGCTATTTTTAGATGATTGATGTCTTCCACTACCAGGAAATATTGTATTTATGTAATCTGCCCCAAATTTTCTGTACTTCATTGTTTTATGCCCACAAAAGATATCACCAATTATTAAGTTTAAAACATTAAATAAAAACTGCCAGAATCATGCAGGCAAACCAAAAGAAATAAAGATAATTTAAGAACAATTTTTCATTTATATTACTAGAAGCCTAACAATTAATATGGTTCCAAACTAAAAATTTGTAAGGACCAGGTATAATCAAAGGTTAATTTTTTAAGCCTGGACTTTCTAATACATCTCACCAGATAGGTTTCTAACCAGACACCGAATTTCCTACAAAGCACTATAATATTAATTTCCACTTATTACAAACAGCTTTTTTGCCTGTATGACATTGCCTTTTGGACCCCATACATGACTTTAATTAAGATCTAACTTATTCATGACTATAATTCAGCTCTAACAGCCAGTCTAGTCAGATAGGGGTAATTAGTCCCAGAGGGTATTGTGAGAGAGCTCATTTTTCTTTTCATTTTTGTATTTTGGCAAACAAGTTCGGTTGCTGTTTCATTTGGAGAATTTTACAATTCACAGAAGTCAAAACTGTGAGAGTGAATAAACTAAGTAAATTATTCTAAAGAGGTTCTGCTAAAGGGCTCATGTGCTACTTGCTTTGCTTCATGCACATTTACTGTGGTCCAGGACAGAGCAGTAAGGATGATTAACCAACATCAAGCCCATAAACTTTTAACAGCTTGTTACCAAGTTTATTAGAAAATTTAAAGGCAAGGAGTTAATTCATAGATTCCATTTGCCTACTTGAATTTCAGAGGTTTTAAAACTGTTTTACCTATTCTTATTTTTATACTTGTGCTATTAGGAATTATATTAAGAATTTACTTTTCCAGTGATCTGAAAAAATCAAACATCTTATATAGATCCAGATTGGATAGAACAAAGCACTTTCCCGTGCAGAACACTGCTGTTTACCATTCCCTGAAGTTGTAGGGTATCTAAGCTTATTCTTACTATTCACTATGTTTACAACCACCTTCAGCTTTATAGAAGCTCCTTTCTTTCCCATTTATCATTCATTATTAGTTCTCCCACCAGACTAATTCTAAATATTAAATTCAAAGAATTCAGAGGCTTCTAGGCTTTTAGAATATGCCTTGCTGACTCCCCCTTATTAACGTCTGGTTTACCCTTTTGAGTTTATTTTAACATCTACTAAAAGAAAAAAGAATAAGAAAAATTTATCAACTCATAATCTCCATGATACACTGTCTGTACAAAGTAGTGAAAATTATGCAAGATTTTCAGTCATTTCCGATGAAAGTTTGACTAGGGCTATGTGCCGTATTAATTAATCTTATGGCCTTGTGGGTAATGTTGATGGATGCAGCAAATGTGTAGGACTGAACCTTCTCATCCAAAAGATGGCAGTTAAAATGTAACAGGCCTAGGACACTCGGCTGCAAGTCAGAAAGCCACAAACACCATCCTAATAATGTCTTGATTGCATTCACTGCCTGCTCTCTATTATACGCCATTGATCAGAACTGTTGTTAAGAGCGACACTAGGTTTTTGTATCTTAATAGCTCGCATTCCACCTTTGGTTCTAGTCCCTTATTAGCTCCACAGCCTTAAAATTGTTATTTTGTTGGAGAGTGTTCAGCTCTTCAAAGTCAATGCTAATAGAGATTCCAGCCTCACAAGATTTTAGCAGGGATTAGACATTTGCTCGTGTGGCAAAAAAGTAGCTTGGATAAGTTTTCTTCATCCTTTCAACCTTATTTCACCCCTCTTTTCCCCTTTTCTCCATTTTCTTCAGGGACTTTACCAATAGTTCTAATGAATTCCTGTGGTCCGGTGATAGCGTAGAGAGTCGTCACCTAGATGCAGCCACTTCTTCATGTTACTCTGATCCTTCCCCAGGCCCCACATCCACAGTCTCACGAGCACACCTTCTGCTTGTCTGGACTTCTTGTAGAATCTATGATTTCCTTCATTTAAGCCTCTGAACACGCAACTTGCTTAGTCTGAAATATCTTCCACTGCCTTGCTCACTGGCTCAAAAATCAACAGGCAGTTCTTTGATGTAAGTATTGGAGTGCTTAAGAACATTACCCTGGAAATACTTTTGCCCTCTCCTCTAAGAATGGACTTTCTTTCCTGGCTTTTCTAAAATTTCATCTCTACCTCCAACTGTTTTCAGTATAAGGCTGTTCTTTGTTGTTGTTTCGTTGGGTATTTTTATTGTGGTTGGGGGTTTTGTTGTTTTATTTTTCTTTTTGTCTTTTTGAGACAGGGTCTGGCTATGCAGTAAAGGCTGACCCTGAGCTCATTTTGTAACCCAGGCTTATCGTGAATTTGCAACAATCCTCCTGCCCCAGCCTCTCCAGTGCTGGGATTGCAGGCATGCACCATCATGCCCAGCTCTGGTTCTTCAACCTACATACTATTTTTCAGTTCTTCATCCCATTCAAGGCTACTGCTTTACTAAATCAAAAATCTGAAACCCAGAAATCTTGTGTCTTTCCCAAAGGCATCTAAATGAAAGAATACCCAAATCAAAATCATGTTATAAACCCCTAATACCTAGATCAATGTATTTTTCTTCTCTTGAATTTTGAAAAAAATTTTAGTAAAAAATTTCTTAGCCTTTTGGATATTAATGGATAGAGCTCAATATATTACTTCTATGATGAAGCAATTCCAAGTTACAAAAGTTAAATTAATGTATTTACTGAGAAGATATATATATATATATATATATATATATATATATATATTCCATGTGTCTCCTCAGACCTTCTTTCTCAGGCTTCTTACTTGTCTGAATATACTGACTGGCAGGGCAGAACTTAGTAACTATTTTATAAAGAGAGTTAAGCATATTGGTTAAAACAAAATCTGAAGTTGTAATACCAAATCTTACTAAAAAGTATAATTTGTGCTAATAATTTTAGCTCCATGCTTCAGTTTATATATCCAGAAAAGAAATAATAGCAGCACCTCCCTCGGCAAGTTTCCCTGAGGACTGCATGTGCTGCGGGTGCAAAGCCCGCAGAATGCTGTCTGCAACGCAGGAAGTGTTCAGTAATGGTCAGCTGTTAGTGGAGAAGAGCGAAAATAAGATTCAAATTGTAATCCAGGGAGCAAATATGTTAACAAGTTCCAATTCATATTTTATCTCCTCCCCAAAGACTATCTTTGCTCTGCCCACTGATCATGGCCTCTTCCACCCTTGATGGACATGAAGTGCTCACATCCAGTCCTTATTCCTTCCCCTCTTTTTTATGTGAAGTTGTTTCTTTGTACTACTGAAAGGTGGATGCTAGCCAAGTGCCTTTTCATCCTGAGTTATTTTTTTTCATATTCTCCTTTGAGAAAGGACTCCAGTTTTTATCTCTAAACATTAAAATTTACTGAACACCTACTAAAAAAAGAACTGTGTCTATGTATGCAAAAGCTTCCTATTTGCACACCCTTGAGGGACCAGTCTTGGAGAAGTATTGCCTTGCAGTGTGCAGTCTCCAAACTTAAAGTTTCTAGGTCTACATTCATATTGCTAGGGCTTCCTGCTCTTGGATATGTTAATATTGGTGTTGATATAGTTTAGACAATTATAATAAAAAGAATCAAAGATTCAATATATAATTTTAAATGAGATAAGAATTGGCTTCTTCCTTATATGCAGGCTAACGTGAGCATTCAAGGACTATTGTCACACATTGACATCACTGGGAAGCCAGGTTCCTTTTAGGTCATTGCCCTGCTCCTCTTTGAAATTTAGCTTCTGTCTCTTGGTCCAGCCTTACTATTATATCCAGCAGGAAGGAAGAAAAACACACAGAGAGAAGGGCATACACACTCTCAGGATGGTCATGAACTAAAAATTAAACACATTCACAACTACTTGAGAAGAAAACTAGGACATAATTCGGAGTATAATTATGGACCCAGTATGAAGCTCTACTACCTTAAAATGAAAGAAGAAAAATGGCTATTAAGGAGAAAGCAATAGACTTTGCCATGTATGGATAGAGCAAATTTCTCGTTTTATGACTGACAGTCCTCATGGAAAAGGGTCACACAGTGGAAAGCTCATCTCTTGCTAGCCTCAATTTTCTCATCAATGAGGTGAAGATAACAATAGTACATACTTCAAAGAGATTTTTGGAAGAAATATATTAAGCACTAAGTGCTCAGCAAGGTTAATTGTTATTATTAATAATGAATACAGTTAGAAATAATAGAAACTGATTTCATAGTGCTATTCTCAATAAATTAAAATGATTTAGTTAAACAGATAGGTTCAAAAATAGAAAGAAATGTATTCAGAGACCAGGAAGGCATTCATTTTTAAAAATTTAAGTGTTTAAATTTTTAAAAATTATTAAATTTTAAAGAGATTCAAAATTAATTAAAATTCAAATGCTCAAAAACCTTAAAATGTACCTCCATTCTTTTTCTACATTTTTCTTCCCTCCTTTTACAGAAACTTATCCTTATTTTAGATTCCATGTAGTATCTCCACATTACTGTAAAAATTGGACTATTTTGACTGAAGAAGAGTTTAGGGTATAAAAAGAGAAGTGAGGGATTTTCTAGCCAGTAAACTAGGCAGGTACACAGCAGGCCTCAAAACCCTATGACTATATAATGCATCTGAAATATTTTTACATATCCTTTCCTCTCTTCTTCCCTGCTAATGAATGCTATTATTATGTACAGCAAACATGCACTAGTACAAAAAGATTCACTATGTAAGTGCTACCATATAGTAAAGAAACAAAAATAACAAAAACTCTGCAGCATTTTATCAAGTTAACAAGCTCTTTATAAAAGAACAAACCCAAGGTAAATGAAGAATCGCTTAGTGTAAACAACTATAAAGGTGAAATAAGAGATTTAAAATACTAGAAAACTAAAGATATGGATATTTTTTGAAAGTAGGGCTTTTAGTTTAGTGTTTCTCATTTTGTGATCCCATTACTTTCTAAGAAAAGTAAAACATCTAGTTTCTTTTACTAAGTAGAAATGAAAAGTAGAAAATGCAAAATATTGTCACTATAAGGGTTTAATTATTTGAAGATGACAAAAAACAATATGCAGGATTTTAACTAATCATTTTCCAGGAATAGACAACAAATTGGTGGAAAGCAATTTTAAACACATTTTCAGTTCTTACATATGCTGGTACCTTTTTCATTACATAACCCTGACAACAAGCCACAGTGCAGTGAGACAGACCCTGCGCTTTTGCCGGTAGCCTGCTTATCTTGTGTGGACAGATGTTTAGAAAGACACCAGCGGGAATTGTTAATCAGAGGGTAAGAACTCAGCGCCAGGCTGAAGGTGTTTTTTTGTTTTGGTTTTTTTTTTTTTTTTTTTTTTTTCTTGCTGTTGTTTTGGGTTTTTTGGGTTTTTTTGTTTTCCTCTCTCTAGATGTATTTCTGTGTTGATTTACTAGGTGGCGATATAATCTTAAAAATAACCATTACATTCCTGCAAGCATCAGCATCATTTTTTTCACTGATGCACTTTTCATTTCCAATTTCTCTTTTTTCTTACTTTTATTTGTGTTGTTTTGAAATTTTGTACCGTCTCCTCCATTCTAATAGCAAGAAAACTACTAAGCCATATAAGTTAGCTGGAGGATCAGAAATGTGAAATTCCTCTGGTTTGAAAGAATATAGGATCTTCAATCTTTTGCTATCACCACCTCTTGAGGTTAACATTCTTGTTTTTTTCCTTGTATATCTGGAGATTTATTTATTGCTAAAATATTAGAAAAATAACACCATATCAAGTGCATGTCAACATTTCAATAAGTTATTATTCTTGAGATCAATAAAAATTAACCTGCTTTTAAATACTTCTATAAATCCAAATCCTCTGTCTCACCTACTCTACTTATTCTATCTTCCACATTGTGTTACCAGTTTTAAAATACATCACAATTATAGGACTTACAAAATTATGCATAAGTAAATATCACTGAAAGCATTTTAAAAGCAGTCAAGCGGTATGCAAATGCTGTTATTTTCCAATATCTGGTGCTACTATAAAGGCCAAAGTAGAAAATGTCTCTCCTAGAAAACAGAAGCATCAAGAAGCCCCCTTGTTCCTTGCTTCCTTCAGTTTTCCCAAGAAAATGTCATCCTACTACCTTCTACATGATGTCTTAGAAAATGCTGCCATTACAGGTGCATATAATTTAGACATAGCTATTACATGGTCTGTATCGTACGGGCCACCATGACGCTGTGGGAACTACCAGGGAAGGTAAGTCACTGTTTCTGCCTCAAAGAAGCATACGTTTTGGTTAATCACAAATCAAAACAATCAGTAAAGATGGCACTGACACAGAGTATCTGTAATTAGGGTTCAAAGGGAAAAGAGTAAATAAAGCTACATGAAAAAGAGAGGAGAGAGAGAGAGAGAGAGATACTTTCAACATATCCTGGAAAAGTGCAAGTGCAAATGATATTTACATGGGAGAACAGGGAAAAGGAAGAATAGGGAAATTTCTAGACAAATTAATCTTCCAGTTGAAATTCAACAAGTGTTCATCTGAACCAGAATCAGTGAGGAAAGGAGATAATTTAAGAAGCAGATGGTAGTTCTTGCCAGTAGAAAGCAGAAGCATAATAGAGTGGAGTCTGGGTTGTAGAAGGCAGTGGAACCAGGTAGAATAATAGACTGGGCTTGACAGCAAATGGCATTCTTAGAAGCACCAGAGCAACACTGTGACAGAGTTGTTTTAGGAAGATTGTTGTAGCAATGAAACGGAGCGGTTGGAGTGGGAAGCTGATGAACATAGAAAGCAAAACAGAAAAGCAAGGAGGTCACACAGGCATGAAAAGAGGTCAGATCTAGGAGAATGGCAGTAAGAATATATCCACAAAAGTAAACACCTGGGCAATATCAAAAGGAACAAACAAAATCTAAGTCTGAGAGTTGTGGAAGAAGAGCAGATATGAAAGAAAAGAACAAAAGTCAGGGTTGGTCTGGAAAAACAATGGTTCTTTTGAAAGAGATAAAGATTTGGGCATGGAAAGAGAAAAACTTTGAGTAATACTACTTTTGAGGTGACTGCAGGATATATAACAAAGAGCTCTAATATAAAATAAGGATTATAGAGAATACGTGACAATTGCCTACACAGAGACAATTGTCCCACAAAGGTAACAAGGGTGCAATAATTTAGCCAGCCATTTCAGAATGACTATACTATGCAACAAAGAAACAGATTTGAGTAAGATTTGTTACTACAAAAATAGACACTCTAAAGAGTTTATAATATGATAAACTTTGCTTCAAACTAATTATGAATCAATAATGATACCAATAAATAATAGTACAAGGAAGGGTAATTCATACTGGGTTTATTGGTCAGGGTTCTAGCTGAAAAAAATCATTAGGAAATGCATGTGTGATTATTCAAGAGTATTTATTAGGTAGCTTACAAGATCAGTGTCCACGGTGACTATCTTCACACTGGAGAGTCAGGAAATGTAAGAAGATAGAAGCTGCAAAGCAGAAAGTATGTGTCAAGGAGAAAACACAAGACTGAGAAGGCCCAGAAGCTCACAGGAAGTTTGCTGGTGTACTTGGGAGGTTAAAGAAAACTAAAAGATCTTGTCTGAAGACTACAGTGAAGACTACAGCTATTCAAAAACACAAACATTTCCTTCTTCATTTCCTTTTTATTCTACCTTAAACCCAGATCTTCTGTCTGAGCCACCCCCAATCAAGGTGGCTCTTCTTCTCTCTAGTCCATGTATTATGGTTCATGATTTTTTCAGTTAATCTTATTGAGAAAAAAACAGCAATGAGACAGTTTCAAAACGAGTTAATAGGACAGTTTCAGTAATTAATACATTGTATATTGTTGTCTTTGTAGTGTTTATTCATAGTACAAGATGCAGACATGATATTTTGTCCAAATACTATTAGTACAAATCTTTCTTCTCAT
>NDGM011150159.1:0-12326 GCA_002564305.1 Octomys mimax | reverse complement strand
GTTAACTCAGCAAAATATTCTAAAAGAGTCTAGTAGCCCATAATAGTATTGGGTCTTCCGCTTCATAGCAGGTAGGCTGAGTGAGGTGGGAAGGCGGGTGGTGAAGGCAGAGGGGGAAGGAATAAGCACTAAAATGCTCAAGGGTGACCCATCGTCACTTCAGGGCTTTGCTGACGGGACTGTGTTCTCCTTGACTGACTGAGGTCTGAGGGACAGGCTTGTCTGCGGTCCAGGAAGCCACCTGGGGTGCAGTGCCCCACACCCAGAGCCCTATGTTTCCCACACCCAGAGCCCTATGTTTCCCTCAGGCGCCTTTGTCCGCGCTGGTTCTCGGCTGGTGGTCTTGCAGCCATCATGCAGGCGCCCCAGAGAAGCAGCCTGCTCAGCTGCTTTCCCACAGCTAGACAAAACACTGCCCTGGAACTCCAGCTGATGAAAACACTGCCCTGGGACTCCAGCAGGAAGAAACACTGCCCTGGGACTCCAGCAGGATGAAACACTGTCCTGGGACTCCAGCGGGTGGAAACACTGCCCTGGTACTCCAGCGGGTGGAAACACTGCCCTGGGACTCCAGCGGGTGGAGTGGGCACTCAGGCTCGCAGTCAGTGGCTTCAAGCCAAGGATGAAAGGGCCGGGAGGGGAAACCCGCACCCCTTGCAGCTGGCAGGAAGCGGAGCGAAGGGAAGGCCCGGACGAGAACCCTCCCTTCCAGGTGGTGCCCAGCGAGCGCCTTCCGTGGTGCGGCTGCCACAGCTGAGAGAGTCCCGGGAGGCACGGAGAGGCCGATGGATGAGGAGCTCAGGAGCGAACTGGACCTAAGCTGCACTCTCCCTTGCGGGTGTGCGGTTGGAGCACTTTCTCGCTGTGGCAGCTCTGTAGCACCCGCCTCAGGGGCGGATCCTCCTGCCAGCATGAGGAGGACCTGGGCTGCCCTGGGCTGGGCTCCCTCTTTGTGACTTGCAGTCCTTTTCCCTGGGCACCACCACACTGCATTACTGCCTCCCTAGGGCAGAGAGCCAGATGCTTGGCATGGGCTGTCCCAAGGGAGCTGGTCCCTGCCACCGCACAGGGTGAAGGTGGAGCCCTGGAAACAGAGGGCCCGGCAGGTGCTGGAGGTCAACATCCCTTCAGGGTCCGCCGCACATCCCTGTGTGAAGATCGGTGTCCTCACTGCTCGCCTCTTGAGATTCCCACCACCTTACCGTTAGCAGCGGACGTCCATCAGAGAGGCTACCTGCTTCCCTGCTCCCCCTTGGCTCCTAGCTCCCGTGACTCATTTCCAGTCCCAGCCTCTGTGAAATCAGCTTTCACTCTTGGGCGTCAATCCAGTATAACTCAAATTTTGAACAGTAACGGGGATCTGCATACCTCTTTTGTAAAGAACAGGAAGATATTACTGCATGCAAAGGGGTGCTATCCCTCGGGGCAGGGAGTCGCAGCACTTGGAGTCCGTGTCAAGTGACCTACTCCTGAAGACAAGCCAAGCTCAGGACTACAGTTCAGTTAGCCAGAGGTGACAGGGCCCCGTGGTCCTTTCTTACAATGTCATGTCCACTTAGCAAATGATGTGATTTCTTCTTTGATTTGGTTTTCATGTGGTGCAGGTGGATATTAATAAAGAAAATGTAAAAACCATTATTTTTACCTCTATAAAACAATAAAACAGAATTTCATAACTAATTAGAGAATAGCCACAGCGAGTACAGTGACTGCTAAAGAGAAATAAGTCCATCCTGGCCCCGTGGCAGTGGACTACATCAGTGAGTCCTCCTACTGATCGCTCATGTGCTGGAAACATTGAACATCAGACGTCATTTAATTAAAATATTTGCTCCAAATCCTTCTTAAGCAATGGACGGTACAAGCCATTGCCAAGACACAGCACACGTGGTCGGGCACTGTGTGAGCTCCAGGGACAGGATGAGTGGGAGCACAGGAGCCCAGGCTTTTGTCTGTCCTCCTCTGAGGGCTGCTCTGATCTCAGGGCACAGCAGCCAGGCCACCAGCAGCACGAGGGTGGCTCACATAGCCTCACAGCTGGAACCAGTGTCCTGGAAAGAGCACCAACGAGCGTCTGTGGCCAGGGCCGGGTCACGGCAACTCCTCAGTCTGGCAGGCCTCTGCTGGAAGCGCTCATGTGTTGGGCAGAGACCCAGTTCTCTGTCGCCTTGGCCATTCTGGGGAGCAAACCCAGGGCCAGGTGGTGCTAGGCAGGTGCTCCCGCGCGGAGCTGCACCCCGCCTTCCACCTCGTGGGAGCCTGTGTAAGGAAAAGTTACTGATAAATGAGCACTACATTTATTACTGAGAATAAGGTAAGGAAAAAGCAGGTTTTAAGTGTTTGAATGAGAGGAATTTATATAGAATTACTACACAGTAAATAAATTACTTTTCCATTTAAAATTAAATTGAAACCACTTGCTTTCTGCCAGTATCAGCTGTTGGCAATAACAGCCGTGGCAGCACGCTGCCCTCGGCCCTCACGAGCATGCTGTTAAGGTTTATCACTAGGTGCCCTAAAGTGTCACTGCTCATGTGCTCGGTGTGGGGAGGTGGCTGGACAGGGAGGGAGCTACACGTGTCCCGGGGAATTTCTAGCATGTGGTCAGGAGGTGGGGCCTTGGAGAGGGGGGGCCTGGGAGGAGGCAGCCCTGAGGCATGACCCCCAGGGATGCAGCACCCGCCCGCCCCTCCCATCTCGCTCTGCTCTCTGGCTGCCACAAGGTGAGCAGCTCCCCTCATTCCAGGCCGAGGGCCATGCCAGGAATGTGGAATGTGAGCCATGTGAAACACCCCTCCTGTAAGTGGGGTAGCAGGTACTTTGTGCACAACAAGACAGATGGGACCACCAGACCCACTAGATGTTGCCAGTTCTTGGAGTCAAAGGCTTGTAACAAAGGAAAAGGAAGCCGAGAGCTGGGCGCATAGCTCTGTGACCTAAGCACCTGCCTGGCAAGTGCAAGGCCTTGGTACTGCATGGGTGCTGGCCCTGCACCCGGCGCGCCTTGCGGACCATCGAGACCATGCGTGGTGGCGCACGTCTGTAATCTCAGCACTGGGGAGGCAGATACAGGGGGATTGCTACGAATCCAAGCTGCGTGGCGAGAAGTTGTACCAAATAAATGAATAAATAAGGATTAAAAATAAAAACAAACAGAAAAGGAAGCTGAGTTTGCTACCTGCTAGACAGGGAGAGGACTCCAGCGATCAAGTGCAGAGAGTGTGCGGGTTAGAGTCACTGGTACAGCAGGGGTCTCAGACAGGTGGCGAGGGGGCGTTTGCAGGCGGCAGTAGAGCCCAGCTCTGCTCTCCACGTGCTCTATACCAGATGGCGCGGCTCCTCCTGGGGCAGCGTCTGGGTCCCGTCCCGAGGCCTGGGGTGGTGGACAAGGCCCCCAGACTTAAGCCTGATGGTCACAGCAGCTTGGCCTGCACTTTCTCTTAGGGTAAGAGACGGGTGGGGGGAGGAGCAGGGCAGGACGGAGTCAGGTGAGTGCTGCCGCAGTGACTTTCTTCCGCGTGTAAGCGTGTGCTGTGTCTGTAGTCCAGCCCGGGAGTTCAGATGAGTGTCATTTTGCTTGATTAGAACAGTCTTGAGTGTGAAATACTAACCAAGCTACCATCACTGTCTTTTTCCAAATTTGATGCCATTTCTTGTACATAATAAGTAGGACAAAATATAAACTTAGTCAAGAATGCCACAAAGATATCAACTCCAAACATCCACTCTCCTGCAGCCTGCAGCCTTAGCTTTTTCAGTGGTCAGCTCCTCAGCTTTCCCTGAAAACGAGATAGGGAGGCAGCCCAGGGCTGTGCCCTGCTCTGCGCTGGGGAGGAACTTGTCCTGATTCTAGTCCCTGCAGTATGTGCACAGGACAGGGAGGAGCTGTCCGCGTCCTGGGGCTGCAGGGAGCAGGGGCCCACTCTGCACGCCTGTGGGTGGCTGGTGGTGGAGAGGACGGGAGATGGGTTGGTAGCCAACATTGTAGGCACTGTGAACAATGCTATGTTGAGATTTATTAATAAAAATATGAATTGCATCATGATTATAATAGGAAAACTAAAAATAGGAAGAAACAAAATGCTTGGCTGCAATAATTACTGTAGGACAATGTGCTGGGCACTGCCCATGAACTTTTAAGGACACTAAGAAACTGTGTCATTCTCTTTATGTGAGGCTCAGGGGCAGTTTTTTGTCTTATTCTATTTTTATTTGAAATATAATAAGCCCACATGTGCTTGTAGCATACAGCGTGACCACACTGCATTGTGCAGCTACACTACGCATTGAGATTAGCATCGTCACGGACAGCACTCATTTCTTTGTGGTAAGAACATTCCAAATCCTTGCTTCCAGCTATTCTGAAACACAGTGTGCTCCTTTGTACAGCGCCCTTGCATGTAGCAGAGCACCAGGCTCAGCCCCAGTTATGGTTTGTGTCTAGTTGTCCCACCAAAGCCTCAAGCAGTCATGGGGAGGACTTCTAGAGTTTGTAACTATCTCATGATCCACTGGGATTATGTATGTGAGTGTTGCTGGGATTATGGGCGTGTGTGCCACGCCCAGCCGGGGGCAGAGAGCCTTAGCAAGTGAAGGAGACAACCTGTTCTCTGTAGCCATTGCTGCTGCTGCTCCTCCCTTTGCTCTTTGCTGTCTTCTGTCACCATGAACTGCTCTGTGCCGCTCTGCCTGGGAGCCCGCTGAGTATGGACTAAAACCTCCGCAAACTGTGAGCTAAATAAACCTTTCCTTCCTTAATTCTGGGTGTCAGGTATTTGTCCCAGCAATGAGAGAAAAGTACCCGGGTCAGCCCCCTCCCACTGAGTGTGGCTCCCACTCGCCAGCTTTCTGCCTCCTGGAGCCACTGTTGTTCCTTCACTTCTGTGGCACTGACAGCTGGATCCCACCCGAGCGAGACATGCAGGGTCCGTCTGTCTGTGGCTGGCTTGTCTCCCTTGGGATTTCCCTGGTGATTAGTGCCGGCGAGGGTCTTCTCATGCCCCTGCTGGGCGTTTGCATGACCTCCTCCAGGAGCATCCTTTCACGTTCTTTGTTCATCCTAAAAATTGAGGTTGATTCATGCAGTTGTCAAGTTGTTGAATGATGTAAGGGTTTTTCTTGCCTGTTTGGGAAATTAACCCCTTGTCTGAAGCATGGCTGGCTACTATTTTCTCCTGTTCTTAAGTTTCCCAGTCAGAGAAGAGTGCCTGCTGTTAGTAAGGAACAGCTCACTTAGCTATTCATTACGAGGGCGGAGCTCACCTTAAATGTCTATCACAGAGAACAAAAGTAAAAGGACACCCAGAGGCACAAGAAGACCCGGGGAGCAGGGCGGGCCCCTGCTTTGTGGAACAGCAGCAAGGACGCTCCCGCCTGTGTCTCCAGGGTTGCACTCAGTAATTAGAGCATGTTAAAGCCCCAGTTATCCCTTGCTACACACAGGACAACAGAAAGTGGTCCTGGAAGACATCTTTAACAGCATTGAAAGATGAGCGGCAGGGACACCTCCCGTCTGGAAATTTTTAAGCTGAGGGCACATGTCCATGCTCGCGATCTGGCCAGGGAGCCTCATGTCAGCGGTGCTGTGTGGCTTCCAGGAGACAGAAGGCCAGCTTCGTCCTCCACGTGGCCCGGACGTGCAGATGTCAGTCACGTGGCATGGTCAGGATGTGCAGGTAAATGCCATGCCTCAAAAAAACCAAAAACCAAAACCCAAAAAAACCAAAACCAAAACCAAACAAACAAACCAACAGCACCAGAAAACACCCCATTGGATGGCTTGTGTGATGTAGGATTCTTGTATCTAAATATTTTTATTTTTTCTTATTTATACTTTCTGGAGTTTTCTACTCCAAGAACATAGCAGTCACCAAGCAAAAGCACGTGCTGTCAGATCTCTGGCACTGGAGGTGGAGGGGAGGCGACT
Organism: Octomys mimax; assembly: GCA_002564305.1. NCBI lineage: Eukaryota > Metazoa > Chordata > Mammalia > Rodentia > Octodontidae > Octomys > Octomys mimax. Next base: position 6,400 of record NDGM011150159.1, on the reverse strand, counting down.
GGCCTCGATTATCAGTGCGAACGGAATGTCTTTGTGGTCCCAGAGAGACAAAACCTGATCTTGCTGGGGCGGAAAGTGAGCAGGAGAGGAGCTCAGGCGCCAAGCGGCAGGGAGCACAGGGGAGGGTAGGAGCCGGCCATCAGCGGCCTTACCCAGTGTGCCGCAGCGTGCTTCTGTCCGCAGGACTGGGCGTGGCACATTGGGCCTGGTGGGAGCTGCAGGGGGCTGGCCCAGGCTGGGACTAGCACGCAGCAGCCTTGGATGGATTTGCACCCCACGAGCCTGAGCCAGCTGCTTGACACTGCGCTTCCAAGACCTTCGCGATGCATAACAGAATAGCAAGGCAACTCCTGCTCACAGCTAATAGCTGAACTCCCCTGGTCCTGGCTTCCTGCTGGGAAGGAGGGTTGGAATAGGCGCTCATCGGCTCCTGTGTTCAGCAAACCCACTGCGCAGCAGCTGAGCCCTGCGAGCCCAGGACCTGTGGCACAGGGGCCAGAGCTGGCTCTTTTTCGTCCAGCAAAGACTGCTGGGTCAGCAGCGTCCAGCCAGCCCCATAGTGACACGTGGCCTCCTCATTATCAGGGTGGCCAGCTTGTCTCTGTGGCTGCGATGGGCGTGGGAGGAAGCGGAGTCCCTGATGGCAGTGGTGCCCGGAGCTCTGCATCCTTCCTGTTTGGCCCCGGCCTTTGTGTGGGCCCAGAATGGTGCTGGCTGCTGGGCCCCCGCAGATGGCCTGTGCACCTGTGCCCCTCCTTTCCATTGGGTGCTGGGGAGCTTCAGACCTCTAGGAAGGGGACATGGATGTGTGCCTCGATTTGCACGGACAGAGCCACAGGATAATTATAGTTGGTTTTGTCTTCTGAGAAGGGGCTCTGTGTGACTGGAGAAGAACAGTGTCGGCTGCGCTGGGCCCACTGAGTTCTGAGGAACAGGGTGGTCAGGCCTGTCCAGTGCTGCAGGCCTGGGGTTAGGCTGGGTCCTTCTGTCCTGCCTGCTTCTTCCACGTGGGTCACACTTGCGCATGAGCGCACACCCTTTTACCCCCCTACCCCCACCCCCGGGGCGTCCTACCTCGGTCTTGACCTGCGTTCCTGTGGCTCAGGCTGGTGGCACAGCCAGTGCCCAGAGGCAGCGGCTCTAGAGGAGAGCAGCCAGCGGCGAGGGTGGAGGAGACCATGGGCAATGCCATCCTGCGGGTGCTCTGGTGAGTCCTACTCTGGCCGGGGTGGCCTTGGGAGGGTGGGGCGGTGCCCCCAGCTTGGGTTCAGTGGGCCCCAGAGCATGGGTCTGAGGAAGCCACTGATTATCTGGACTTCAGAATCCGCCGGGAATGGACACTGCTTTCATAGGATCCCTTCCGGTCCTCTTCCCTCTGCTGAGGCGCAGGACTTGCGTCCTACCTGCTGGCTTCAGGGTCAGCCTGAGCATCAGGGTCTAAAAGTAGGAAGACGCGCTCACCCCCGCGTGGCTGCGAGGCGGCTCCTGTCGGTGGGGTTGATCCTGCACAGCTTACTGCTTCGCAGACTGCAGAGCAGGTGCGGGCGGCAGCTGCTTCTGCGCTTGTGTTCTGCTTTGCAGCCCCCACCCGCACACCCCTGCAGATCCCGTGCAGAGGGGCTTGGCCGAAACACCTCGCTCTGCCTCAGGGGAGTCCTGGCCACACTCCCATGCCCCAGCCTGAGAGCCACATCTCAGGCTGGCTTCCTGTTGGGGTCTGCAGACTCCACGGACTGCTGTGGTCACTGCCTGAATGCTTTCTTCTCTCAATGTGTCTTCTCCCGCGTTGGGGGAGTGCCCGAGTGCCTCTGCCTCGGGGTCGCCCTGCCGCTGCACAACTTTGTCTAAGGGGTAACTATACTTGAAATCTCTGAAATCTTTGGAATACTTTGGAGAAATAAGGCTCTAAATAAATGTTTCTGGCTGGTTTGGAGAAGTGTGCCAAAATCCGGAATCGGGGGCAGGGAGGATGAAGGATTCTGGGTGCTGCGGGTAAAGAGCCTCTGTGCGCCCCTTTCTCGCTCGGCCCATAGTTTCCGAAGTGCGCCTACTTACTCCTGTACCATGTTCTGGCCAGATTCCCATCGTCTTTGAAAACTGCTCTAGACTTCTGTATTTTATATTTTAGAATATTCTACTGGAATGTTTGCAGCGCATCACAAGCACGCTCGTCACGGGGATGGGTCTGCGCACACAGCAGTCTCACGTTATAGACATTAAAGCAGCGAGAAGGCAGATTCGGTTCACCACGGGCGAGTGAGGACTAAGCTCAGAGGGTCGGCGTCTGGGGTCGCAGATTCCGCCGCTGCTGACTCCTTCTCCTGTGCTTGGCTGGGCACCTTCTGCTCAGGCTTCCTGGCTTGCTCTCAGCAGGGCCTCGATGTCAGCTGTGGTGTAAAATGCAGGCAGAGGGAAGAGAGGGGCCAGGCTGTCGAGGCTGTTGCTCCAGAGTTGGCATGCTTGGCGGCGCTGAGGGAGCCGCTGGGTGTCTTCCTCCTTCCTGGGTAGCACAGGAAGGAGCCCTGGGCTTGGCCAGGTAGGGGGTTGTGGCAACTGGAGCTGCCCGGGTCTCAGCACCAGGACTTTCACAGAGTGACCCCCTGTCTGTCCTAATCTACACCAAGCAGGGGTTGCTGTTTCTGGCTTAACTTGCTCTGAGCTTGGAAAAAACAATACATTGAATATTAAATAGGTCATGCGATTGGACATGTTTGTTAATTGGTCCTATGAGCTGCCTTATCCCTGGAATGAGAGCAGAGATTTCCTTCGGGAGACTCGAGAACACAGCTAAGTGACTGAGCTTAGAGACCAGAGGGAAGGAGAAGGAGGCGACTTCTTCACGAAGCCACGTGCTTCTCTCCGCTTCATCGTGGTCGGTTTCACAAATGCAAGCCACATGTGTTTAGGTGCACAGCAGGATGCCGGTGCATGGCGCATATTACCACCACTGTCAAGCTGACTAACGTGTCCCTCACTCCCCTGCAGGTGCATGTGTGGGGCCCTGTGGTGTGCATACGTGTGTGCGTACGTGTGTGTGGTGTGTGCGCATGTGTGGGAAGAACTGAAATTTACTCTAATGAATGCATCACTGAAAAATCACGAAGCCAGCTTAAGGACTTCTAGTCCTGCAAAGCCGCACCTCTGAAGGCCCTTCCCGTGGGAGCTCGTAGCCAGCCTCATTTGTCTCAGCTGTGTCATGGGTGTTGGTCTCCCCTACTAGTTGACTTGGGCAACACAGCGTCTTGGCTGCTGTCCCTTTGCACCTTCAGCTGGGTGTGGCCTCCAGGTCCTGGCCCCTTCACCTGGCTACACCATGCATGTTCAGTGCTTTGCGTCTGTCTCTCTGGGTGGCATGCTGGCCACGTCCTTCTGAGCACAGGCATCCACCCCTGGACAGAGCCCTTTGGAAGCAGGTGCCAAGGTCTTGGCACAGGTGCACACAGCCTCCTCAGTGTTCCAGGCTGCTGGCATCCACAGCTGTGTTTGGAACAGGTGAGGACTTGGTGTGGACAGCCACATCATGTGTGGCCCTGTCATCCTGGCCAGCTCCCTCTCTCTCCCCGGGGAGCACCCTGTCCCTCATGTGATGTAGGAGGCAGCCAATTCCCAGATGCTGGGTTTATCTGTGAAGATTAAATGGCTCAGTACTAGAGAGTCAGCAGGGACACAGTAGCAGAGAATCAGTGACAACTGTTGTTTATCTAGTTTTGTTGTGTCAAATAGCCTGGCTTCCAGAGTCTCAAGCTGTAGGGTAGTTTAATTAATGCCTCATGGGAAGTGTTTGGCTCATGAGAGGCTTTATTCACATTCCCTGGAGACCCAGCTGGGACCATGATGGAAAAATCGCATCGCACAGAGCCCTTTGCTGCGGGCGGACAGGAACCAGTCACTACAAACTGTGCAGCTCAGAAGCAGGGCAGGTGTGCTCTCCAGGGTGTGTGTGACATCCGGGGACCTGGTCTCTAAGGAGGGACCCAGCAATGAGCCACCAGGTATCTCTGTCCACTCTGTTGCTGGATCACAGTACCCAGCTTTAGGGGGAGGCCATGCGTTCTAGTTCTGAGACTGAGAAGCCCAGTGTGCTGCCCGAAGGTCTTGGACCAGCCAAGAGGACAGGCTTGCTGGAGAGCCCCTCCTTGCCAGCATGGTCCTGCCAGCTCCCTGACCTGGTCACTTCCTGATATCAGCAGCAGAGACAAACTCCGAAGGTGAAGGAGCCCAGGCTGAGCTTCCAGACTCAGGGACCCCAGGGAAAGCCTGAGTGTGGTGGGTATTAGAACAGGGAGGAGGACCTGAGGCCACAAGAGGGGTGGGGGCGCCCCACAGCCCTCCATGTGCACGTAGCAGTCTCTTCATGCTCTGAGGGGAGCTCTGTGTGTGCAGAAGAGAGAGGACCAGGGTTCCAGTGGGTGGGAGCAGGACATGTGCCTTCGCATCATGACCGTGGGGACAAAGGAATGACGTGCCCCTCATGGGCCCCAGAAAGTGGCCCCTGCCTCCCAGGCCTCCTGGGCCCTGCAGCCTTGGCATACAGTATGCTCAGTGACTCTGGAGGCCACAGAGCAGGTGGGTGGTGTCCACGATGGTCCTGAACCCAGCCAGATTCAGGATAAGAAGTCACACGAGGGAGCTGGCCACCCTGAGTCACATCCTGTCCCCTGTGATAAGGACTTCCTCCTGCCAGGGGCCCTGCATCCTGCCAGGGGGCCAGGAGGGAGAAGCAGCCTCCAGCAGGCTTGAAAGGGTCCGAGTGGTATGGCCGCTGATCAAATCCTCCAATGAGGGCACTGTCACCTCCCTGTTCTCTGCTGTCTTCTGAGGAGGGGATCTCCTCAGAGATCAGGATACAGCAGAGAGGAGGCAAGGGCAGCACTGTCCCCTCCCCCATGCCCACAGTTATAGCACCAGGCTGCACGCCACCTGTCGTCCCAGTGCTGCTGCAGGGCTTCTGTACCTAACCTCTAAGGTGTCCTGAGTTTTAAAGAGACTTTGTGTTAGGGATGTTTCACTTCTACAGCAGGCGTGAGCCAGAGGTGCAGAGGTTTGCCAGCCTGGCCCTCAGCTACCCCGGCCAGAGTTCCTGTCACCAGCCTGGTGCCTGCACTGTCACTGAGGCGCCTGGGTGAGGCTTCACATGGGCTCACTCTCAGCGTGGCACCTCATCCTGGGCAAGCTGACAGTGAACAGAGGCAGTGAGGGGAAGCTCACACTGCCTGGTCGAGTCAGGCTTAGCCTGATTCGACCCGGCCAAGCCCAGATGTCCCCAAAGAGCTGGCTCTGCTCTGCCTGTCTTCTTAGAGATGGGAAGCCATCAAGCCAAAGAAAGAGAGATGAGCGAGAGGAAGAGGGAGAGAGCGAGAGGGAGGAGGGAGGGAGACAGACAGAGAGACAGACAGACAGACAGACAGAGACAGAGAGACAGAGAGACAGAGAGACAGAGAGAGAGACAGAGACAGAGATACAGACAGAGACAGGCACATACAGAGGGACAGACACAGAGCTGTGAGCTGCAGTCCCAACTTGGGGCAAGGTTGCAGGACTCTTTTCTTTTCCTTAGGGCTCAGAGGAACTGCATCTCCTCAGCTCTGATCTTGGGGTTAGACCTCAGTATGCAGCTCCAACACCTTAACTTCACCCTCCTTTCTTCTCAGCCCTAAGCTTCTCTCCCCTCCCCACCAGGAACAACTCTAGTGAGTCCATCTCCAGCCTAGGAGCGCACAGCCTGCTGAGAACCATAGCAGCGTGTGCTTGACGGTTGGAAACGCAAACAGTGCTCAGGTGCTGCCTTAGTGCCTTTGACTGCATGCTCAACATTTCTGAGACGGTGATTCTGAGAGTCAGAGTGTGTGCATGCGCATGTGTGGTGCTGGCGATGGACCCTGAGCCTCACACGTGCTAGGCAAGTACTTTCCCACTGAGTGACACCCCTGACCTTTTTTTTTAATCTTTATTTTGAGATAGAGTTTTAATATTTAAACTTCTGATCCATTTTGTCTGTAACTTTGTGCATGGTGATAGGCATAGGTCTAGTTTTAACCTTCGGCATGTGGAAAGCCAGTTTTTCCACCACCATTTATTAACAAGGCTATCTTTTTTCCAGTGAGAGTGTTTGGACCCTTTATCAAAGACAAGGTGGCTGAATGCATTTGTAGTTGTGTCTGCTTCTTTTAACCTGTTCCACTGATCCTCAGGTCTATCTCTACACCAGTACCATCCTGATTTTATCACTGTAGCTTTTCAATATAATTCAGGTCAGGGATTGTGATACTTCTTGCCTTTCCTTTGTTTTACAGGATTGCTTTTGATATTCTGGGTCTCTTCTAGTCCTTTCTTTTTTTTTCTTATTTTTTTTTCAGAATTTTATTGATAAACAAATAGCAATTAGACAGTTTCAAATCAA
>NDGM011150158.1:0-14098 GCA_002564305.1 Octomys mimax | reverse complement strand
GACTACTGGACTCTTTTAGAATATTTTGCTGAGTTGACACACCTATAATATTCAAATAACGGAGCTAAACAATAAAAGGGGATACAGATAAATGTCTGTTTCATATCCGTGTATTCAAAATGGTTAGGATAGATATATAGTTACATTCTCTTAATGAATAGAGGGATTTGTTCTTATAGTGTTTGTAAATAGGATATCATGTCCACATCTTGTACAGCAATTAACCACTAGTAAGAAAGTATGCAATGTGTTAATTATTGAAACTGTCCTACCAATTTGGTTTGAAACTGTTTCAATGCCATTTGTTTTGCAATATTATTATGGAAAAAAAATTAAATAAAGTTGACTTTAAAGCCTCAAAAAAAAGAGAGAGATTTTTCCTTACCTTTTAACTAGCTGCAACAGTGTCTTCAAAGTGAAATTGTATCTTCACTTTCATTCAGATAGTTTTGCCAACTTTTAATTGAGTTTTCATCTCTTGAATATCTCTTTGAATCGGCTTCATGCATTCTATTTCTTTTGTATGTTGCACATTGGAGGTTTCCATAATTTTTCTGTTCTCCTCTATTATTTTCTGTTTCCTTTTAGAAATACTTAGTAATTCTTTCATTATAGTTATCATTTATTTTTATTTTACTTCAGAAATTATTTCTGATCTCATTTCCTCTATACCTTTCTGTAGTTTTTTTCTTTACTTCAGACTCTATTATTTCAGAGATACAGGTGTGTGACTTCTCATTTCCTCTATGCTAGTGTCTCCTGCATTTGTTCTGGGTGGGCTTGGGGCCTGAGAATGCATTTTCCTCCTTCTTTTTGTCATTTTATATTTCAGACAGAAGTCTTTATTTTGATTTCCATGACACTTGTTTGTGAATGTATAATAGTAGTTAGCTGTATCAGTGTGATCAGAGCTACTGCTAGAGTCTGGTCTTTAGGTATCTCTTCTGTGTCAAAGTTTTTGATTTTTTTTTTTCTGCACCAGGGATTGAACTAAGGCCCTTACACTTGTCAGGCAAGCACTTTTCTATTGAGCTGTCTCCCTGGCCTCAAGAGTTTTGCTTTCTGTGTATCCCAAAGTTTTGCCCTATCTATGGATTGAGAGTGAGATATTGATTTCTGTTTGCCACTCTCCTCTCTTTTTCAGGGTATGGCTTTGGTTAGGTTATTACCCAGCACCTTACAATATTATTACCCAAGAGGAATCATGTGATTAAGATAGATATAGCTTTTCTTTTATTTTCAGTAAAACAATTAACACTAATTATGGATAGTGAGATTTAGAAAATAATAAACTTTTGTAACTAATGGGTTTATATTTTAGACCATAAGGGCAAACATTATGACTATATAGCAAGGCAGATATTAAATTAGGAATTTGTATTTAAATTAGTTCCCTAAGTTCTGCCTGGTCACCTCCCCTACTATATCTGGATTCTTCCAGGCAGACTAGTTCATTCCAGTTACCTGTTTCAACCTTCATCTCAAGAATATTCTGGGGCCAGCTAGATGGCTCAGTGGAATAAGCACTTCCCTGGCAAGCGCAAGGGCGTGAGTTCAATCCCTGGTTCCGGAAAAAAAAAAAAAAAAAGAATATTCTCTCATAGATCTAGGTTTAGGTCTGGGTCTCACTGGGCCTAGCAGTATGTCTCATCTGACCAGGTCAGGATCTACTGACCTTAAACTCGACCAGCTGGGCCTGGCTTGTGTCTGGCTGAGGTACTGGGCTTCTTCCTGCTGTGTCCCATGGAAATGAACCTATTGTGCCTGCATGGCTAGGTATCCTACTTCTGGTTTAGTTCACTGGGCCTTTCCCCTAGCCTCTGAAGGGAGTTTGTCTCAGTGTCCCAAACCAGGCATTTCTGCTGAAGACTATGGCACCTGATCCCAAACCAGGCTTCTCCTTTCACAACAGATTTTTTTATTATTATTTTTTTCAAAGAGAATACAAAATCATCCTAAAACAGAAAAATTATAAGTGATACAGAATTTCTCTTAACAAAGTAACATAAGCATCACAGTTTTTGGTCTAATGCATAGTGTTGGCTTCCAACTAGCTATTCATATTACCAGATATATGCATGTAAAATTGGAAGAAGAAAGAAAAAATACAGGAATTTATGAAAAATTAAGAAGAAAAAAGTGCACAAAAATGGGAAAAAGATACAAAACAAAGTAAGTATTATCTGGTCTTTTTCATAGACCAGGAGAATTGCATAGTACAGTTATCCAAGCAATCCTGCTTAGATACACTGATATGTCTGTTTCCCTGACTCCCTCTCCCATCCTTCTCCACAACTCAGTAACTATTTCCTTTTGAATAAGTACATTTTTCTTCCCCTGATTCTATTATAACCTTCAGATTCCATTTTCTCTTTCAAGTTCTCAACTAAGGAGACAATATGATATTTGCACATACAGATTTGGTTTATTTCACTTAAGACTATGTTCTCTACTTGCATCCATTTACTGACAAAAATTAAAATGCATCATGTTTTATAGATTATTAATACTCCATTTTGTAAAAATATCACATCTTATTTTCCATTCTTCAGTGATGGACATTTAGGTTGTTTCCAGGATTTAGCTAGGAGAAATCGACCTGCTATACATACAGGTGCACATATATCACTGTTGTATGATGTTTTCAGTTCTTATAGAAAAATACCCAATCAGGAAATAGCTGGTTTGAATGGAATCTCCAATCTTAGTTTTTAAAGGAAACTCCACACTGATTTTCATAGTGGTTGTACAAGCCAACTCCCAACAAAAGTGAAAAAGAGTTCTTTTTTTCCACAGCCCTCCAGTATTTAATGTTGGCTGACTTCTTTATGTTAGCCATTCTTTTTGGGTAGAGATGGAATCTCAGAATTGTTTTACTTGGCATTTATTGAATGAAAAATGATGTTGAATATTTTTTCATGTATTTATTTGTCATTTGCATTTTTTCATCCAAGTGTATATTCATCTCAGAAGCCCATTTTTGGACTGTTCTTTGAATTGGCGGGGCAGTTTACATAATTATTTACATGTTCAAGATAAAAGGCCTATGTCAGAGGGAGAATCAGCTATAGATTTTTTCCCAGTTTGTGGTTTTTCTTTTTACTTTGTTGGAAATTTGTTTTAAAGTGCAGAAACTTTTCAAAAAGATAAAATTCCAATTGCTGATTTTTTCAAGTATTTCCTGTGAGGTTTTGTTTTTCATCATGAACTCTCTACCTACCCCACGTCTTTAAGATTTCTACCTACATTTTCCTCCAAAATATTTACTGTCTCTGATTTAAAATTAAATTTTTTAGTCAATTTTGACTGTAATTTTGTGCATGGTGATAGGCATGGTTCTAGTTTTAGCCTTCAGCATATGAAGACCCAGTTTTTCCAGCATCATTTATTAAGGAGGCTATCATTTTTACAGTCAGTATGTTTGGCCTCTTTATCAAAGGTAAGGTGGCTGAGTGTGTTTGTAGTTGTGTCTGCATATTCTAACCTGTTGTATTAATCCTTAAGTCTATTCCAATATCATGCTGATTTTAGCACAATAGCTTTATAGTATAATTTCAGGTAAAGATTTTGATGCCTTTTACTTTTTCCTTATTTCCCAGGATTAATTTTGATATTTGAGTCTCTTTTGGTTCCAAATGAATTTGAGGAAAGTTTTCCCTGGCTTTGTGATGTATTCCAATGGTACCTTGATTGCAATCTCATTAAATCTGTATAATCATTTTGAGAGTATGGCCATTTTCACAATTTGATTGCGAAAATTTCACAATCGTGATTTTGTTCTTCCTATCAAGAATGGAATGTGGTTCCATTTTATCAAATCCTCTTCAATCTGTTTTCTCAGATTAACATAATTTTCACCGTCCACATTTTTTACTTCCTTTATGAGTTTAATTCCTAAGTATTTCATTTGGTTTGGATGTTATATATGCTATGCTTTCCCTAATTCTCTCTCAGTTCATCTATTGTTTTTGTAAAAAGCTGCTACTGATTTTTGAGAGTTGACTTGCACTCTTCTATGTTGCTAAATTTGGTCCCTTTATCCACAAGACTCTTGGTAAAGAATTTGGGGTCCTCTATGTAGAAAACCATGTTTTCTGCAAATCATGATAATTCCACTTCTTTCCTGATCCTTATTCCTTTCCTCTCCTCCTCTCTGTCTCTGTCTCTGTCTCTCTCTCTGTCTCTCTCTTTCTTTCTCTCTCTCTCTCTCTCATATAATTGCTCCAGCTGTTTCCAGAACTATATTGAATAAAAGTAGAGACAGTGAATATCCTTCTCTTCTTCCTGATTTTAAAGTGAAGGCCTTCAGTTTTTGCCTATTTAATATGATGCTGGATGTTACTTTCTCATAGATGGCTTTTATCAGGTTGAGATATAGACCACCTGTTCTGATTGTTCATGAAATTTTTTTTATCATAAATGCATTTTAGACATTGTTAAAAGCCTTTTATGTGTCTATTGATATTATCATGTGTTTTTTGTCGTTGGCTTTATTGATTTGGTGTATTACTTTTATTGATTTGTGTGTAAGAGCTGTCTGGAATGATGTGGACTGACTACTGTATTTACATATATGTCTTACATTATTCTACAGATATTAGTAAGTCACAGGAACTCAGTAGCAGAGGGTTATCCATATCAAAGATATACCAAGATCAGATAATAAAGATGTAACACAAGAATTACTAAGCAGAAATTAGAGAGAAAGGAAGAATTATTTAATATCACTTTTACAATCATATACTACAGGATTTGGTAAAAGACCCAGTTCTGGTGCCCTGAACTACAGCAAAATACAAATTTGCCGCATTTTTCATAGTCATGTTAAGACTATAGTCATCATGAGACCCTCAGCAAAATAATAAGAGAAATAACTAATACCCCTAAAAATACTCAACTATGATCTTGGGACTTGGTAAAGAAAGAGCTATGAAAAAGAAAATCCCTTTTCTAATGTGAGTGAAACATCACATTTACAATATACCCAAAGCTCACTTTTCAGCAAAAAGTTCCAAAGAAGAAAATGAAATAATAAAATATGATGCATTTACAAAAAAGAGAAAATGCCTACATGAACTTTATAAATTTCAGAAACTGAATAGACTAAACAATTATAAATCTATTATCTTTAAAATATTCAAAAACTGAAAGAAAATGAGAAATACACTGAAGGAAACCAAAGACAATGTGTATGGTGGTAATGCTTTCTTATTGCTTAGCCCAGTGCTCCATCATATCTTTCCTGAAATTGGGCTATGGGATTCTATCTCCACTAGATTATCAGCTCTTTCTTCAACAGGATTGCTCCCAGAAGAAGAGAGGAATCTAATGGTCATCTGCTACAGAATCTGTCATGATGGGTGTAGATCTCTGACATTGTCAATTCTATTACTGAGAACCCAGGGTACTGAGGCTGTGCTTGGCAATACCACATCCTCCAGTTCCCATTTACACACTTGAGTTTGTCTTGAGGGCTGTAGCAGGTGATCTCTGAATCATCAGTTGTGGTTACTATATGATTCGCAAACCACCGCATAGATGTTATTCAGAACGTCATTGGAAATGGGCATTTTCTTAGAAAGTCTCCCATGATGAAACATCAAAAAACCAGTGGGAAGTATAAAGGCACTGAGCCAACTCCTCCCACTTCCTCTGCTGGGGGATAAAAGACAGCAAGGACAAAGCCTCAGAGGCTCTCACCTGGGAAGCCTCCTTGGGAAGATGCAGCTTCTTGTTCTTCTGTTGTCATTCTTTCTACACCCCAGGATAAGGGCAGGTAAGTTACCATCTCCACCACCCTGAGCCCCAACCCCATTCTACTGAGAACATGGTTCCCTGTCTCTCTACACACCCTGATTCTTCAGCCTACCAAGATAGGTCTGAACCTGACATCCAGTCCCACCAGAGAACCCCAAGTATGGCACTGGATAGGCTACCAGAAACTTTATTCACCAAGAGCCAGGAGACACTATCCCCTCACTAGGCCACACCTTTGTCATTAGGAAAGTGAATCTTTCCTCAAAGTGCATGCAAAGGGTGAGAAGTTACAGGAGAAAATATTAAATTCTCCTGGAGAGAGCAGAGCACTCCTGTCTTCTGTGTCTGGGAGGAGAAAGGTGTTGCCCTCATCAGTTGCTTAGCAGAGATTCCCAGAGATTAGAGACCAAAGAATGCATGGAATCACTCTCCCCAGAACACTTCTTTATTCACCTGTGCTTTACTTCTGAGCCTCACTGGTTTCCCTGTTGCCTATGTGAGCTACATAGGCAGACTATAACTTCTCTGGCTTCCAAAGTCCTACCAACACTGCTCTACCAACTTTTATCCAAACACTGACCGGAGCTGTTCCCTCACAATCAATGAACAGTTCTGAGGAACCCACTACTTGTCAGGCCCTGGGCAAGAGGATCAGACAACATCTAAATACACCTGAAATGTTGCCAGTAGGAAGCATCACTAGGCTAGACATCACAAGCTTCAGAGATATTTAGGTACTCAATAGAAATGAGAAGTCTGCAGATTTGTGAAAAGCATCTGGTAATTTATTGTCTCCAGATACGCATGTTTATGTCTAACTTTTAGGAAAAGCAATATTTCTAGACCCAGACAAGATTTCCCTCCCCATGGAGATAAGGCTGAGGCTCCCGCCTCCAGGTTCCTCCAAACAACATTGCTGACAAATGTACAGCAGTTCTGGAGCCACCAAGTAGATGGTCATATGTCTTAAAAGCAGGTTTTTTTCTTTCAGAGGAGATCATCGGGGGACATGAAGCCAAACCACACTCTCACCCCTATATGGCTTACCTTGAGTTCTGGTATAAAAAATTTGTAATGCACTGTGGGGGCTTCCTGATACATGAGAAGTTTGTGCTGACAGCTGCTCACTGTTTGAAAAGGTAAGGAATGTGGAACATCCCACAGTCTCAGAGAAACACTTCTCAGGGTCCCTTCTTCCAAAGGAGATACCTGAGGTCCTAGAGACACACAAACATGAGATTCTTTGAGGGTGAAAGGGGGCTGGTAATATCACAAGGTGAGTCAAGCAAGTTGGCACCCAAGAAGTTGCTTATATAGGAGGACTAGGGCAGGCAAGCCTGATATATTAACACCTACCCCCATAAATAGGCATATCAATAGAAAGTAAAGCAATTTCATGTGTTTTCCTGGAGGTAATTGAGCTCTGAGAACTTTGATGACTTAGGCCAGGATTTTGGCCTGTGTTACTAAGAAGCAGAGGGCATAGTCACTCAGGCAGAAGGCCCTCCTATTAGCTGGAGCTCAAACATGTGCCAGCTATAGCCTATTCTTTACAGTCCCTGGGATGGGTGCTCTGAAGCCTCACATCCTGCAATGCATTCTCCTTTCTGTACAGCCCTGGGTACTCACAACATCTAGATACAATAATCCTCCTAGGAGCCCACAATATCAAGAAACAGGAGAAAACTCAGCAGCTCATACGTGTGAAAAGACACATCCCACACCCACAATACAATCCATGGAAAGTCGCCAATGACATCATGCTGCTGCAGGTAAGGCATACATCTCTGCTGCCCTTGCTCTCCTTGCACAAGAATTTCCCTCACACTGGAAACCTGCCTCTTTCCTTTTTATTTTTTTTTTACATAGTCTCACTACATAGCTCAGACTTGTAGTGATCCTCCTGATTTCTTCCTTCCTAGTGCTGGAATTCCTCTTCCATATTTGCCATCATGTCCATCACAGTGTCCAAGACCCAAAAGCACAGGTTGATCTGTACTCTTTTACTTCTTTTCCATCAGCTGGAGGAAAAGGCACATCTGACTAAAGAGGTACAGCTTCTCAGGCTGCCAAAAGACAAGTCTGAGGTGAAACCAGGTGCTGTATGCCAGGTAGCTGGATGGGGACGGCTGGCCAAAGGGAGACGTACAGACACACTGCAGGAAGTGGAGATCACAGTTCAAAAGGATGAGGAATGTGAGACCCGCTTTCGTTATTACAATGCTGCTACAGAGGTGTGTGTTGGAGACCCAAAGATTAAAAAAGACTCCTCTAAGGTGAGACAGGGATCTGTCACACTTGGCCTTGGGAGGAAGGGTTTTCTGGACAGAGCCAGGACCAGAAGACTCAAGGAGCAGATCTTCCCACCTAGTGGCTGTGATAATTCTCCCTGAAGAGAGAAAAAGGGAGCTGTCTGAGCAACTAAGTAACTAATGTACTTACCACTTCACCAAGTGGACTCTGGGCAAGAGTGACCCTCTGGAATGAGTTTGTAACAGGTGGCCTAGCTCACATCCCAGACATTAGAAACCATTCCATGAGTGTGAAGAAATTATAGCTAATTTGTTCCCCAGAACATTCTGACCCTTTTGGTCAATGGGCTCATCTTTCTGCTCCCTGTCTGGACCCTCACCTGTCTCCTCGTCCTTAACATAGCCAGAAACCAATGGTCCCACAGGACTCTACAGGGATGAGGTCTCGGGAACTGGGGCACAGACAAAGGCTGATCATGTAAATGAATTAAAGCATGAACAATATCTATAGTCAGAGCTTGACAGCTATGCACTACAGGGACTATCATTCCCCCTATCTCTCACCAGAAGACTTCAAGTAATACTTCAAAGGGGTTTAGAATATCATAGGGGAAATGTTTAGTTGCACTCCTTTATGGCCTCACTCTCTATTCACAGGGTGACTCTGGAGGTCCTCTTGTGTGTAATAAAGTGGCCCAGGGCATTGTCTCCTATGGAAGAGTAAATGGGAGAGCTCCAGGTATCTATACCAAACTGTCATCCTATCTGTACTGGATAAATAAAACCATACAACAACACTCACTGCAGGGAGAAGCTAAGCCCCATCTTTGAGCTACAATTTTCCTGGCCCTGGGTCCAGAATTGTTCTAGTGCAGACACCAGCACCAAATAAATATCTCATCTTAGTATGAAGACCAGTTTCTTGTTTCTTCATTTACTTTCCTTCACAGAGACCAACCCCATCCTATGGAAATCAGGGATTACAATTATGTGGATTTCTACCTCCACCCTTGCTGCTCCCTGCAATGCCTTCAAACTTCCCACTCAAAGCTGTAAACCAGGTCCAAATAACATGATTCCACCACAGGCTCCCCTTTTGCAAGGACAGGAGCTAAGCAACATCAGAATATGTGCATACAGAACTTCTCCTGGGTCTTAGGGTGAACATGTGACTTCATGTGTCACACGTCAGAGAGAAGGGGAATAAATTCATGGGTGCTTCAGATCTGTAGCGCAACACTGGGGTCACCACTCAGTCCTATAATACTCAGTAAAAGCAGGCTCTTCTTGAGCAAGACACTTCTCTCCCACAGGTGTAAGGATAAAGTGGTTCTGGAGTATTTGCAGTAACTCTTCATTCTCAACTGAAATTTATTTCCTTCCACTTCTCCTCTAAAACCAAAACTAACCAAGGCTTATAGCTACCCAGCTGAAAATTCTTGTTTTCTCTTCTGACAATTTTCAGAGCCCATAAATTCAGGTCCTCTGGAGGTCAAAAGGATTTGATATTGTTCCTTCCTTAAATGCTCCCATCTAGCATGCAGAACCACATATGGCTCCATGGAAGGCCCACTGAAGACAGTGTTTTGGGGATAAGAACTCTTGGCCCCACCTCTCACTTGGGCATGACCTTTCACCCCTGTGCCCTCTCGTAGTCTCAGAGGCCCTTGGTCACTGAGCCACCTGAGTCCCTGTCACTCTATCCCTGCTTATCACAGCTGGCCTAAAATTAGGAAGAGTCCCTCAGCACACATGGACTATATCAGTCTTTCAGCTTTCAAAGGGCTCCTCTTTACAGAAGGATAGGAAGACATATTGGTTTCAATCAATCAACAAATAAGCACTCCCTGAGTACTTACTAACTGTCTACTCTTAGCGATCAACAGTGAACATAATAACAAGGTCAAGTGAAACTGGAAATGGTAAAAACTTTCCAAATGTATTCAGTCTAATGCCCAATCTCTGAGCCTTCAGTCCAGGACTTGAAAGCTGTGGTTCTCCAGCCATGCACTCACTACTCAATGCCCTGAGTGAATAAGAGCAAAAGATGGGAAAATATCAGGCAACTAATATGATGTCATCATGAGAGTCACTCGAAGGATTTCATAGGAAGATTCACTTAAGTTAAAACTAAAAAGTAAAGCTGGGGTTAGACTAGAGCCCTTCGTCACAGGTTGCAGACAGACCCACCCTACCCTGATCCCTACTCAAAGTCCCTGACAGGGGGAAGAAGCTGTAGGGTTTCCAGAGCACTACCAGGAGAAGGCAAACACAGACTTTCCATTTCTATCTTCAGGGAGATTCTGGGCATCCTCTGGTATTGTAACAATATAATCCAAGTCATTTTATTCTATGAAAGAAATAATGAAAGATCCAAAACATTCATTACAATGATCTCCCCCTTTGACCCTCAGTGAGGAACACCATGGGACACTTGTACCAGCAGGCATAAAATTGCTCTCACCTGTGCCTCACCAGCTTTTCTGAGTGAAAGAAATTGTCTTGTGAGCATAGACCATGGGGATTGCGCTGTGGTACTAAATAGTTCACAAGAGTAAATGTGGGGTCATGGAGATAGGTAAGGGGACGAAGAACCTGCTTAGGCAAGCTCAGGGACATGGGTTCAATCCCTGGCACCACAAGCTACACTGGCCCTTCTCCCTGGGAACACTGAGAGAGCCACAGATTCCAGACATATTGGTATATGTCTACAAACCCAGTGCTAAGGAGGCTGAAAATAGAATTATCACTATGATTCCCAGGAACATAGAGATCCTGTACAAATACATGAATTTTTTTTAAAAAAGTGAACGTAGCTAAAGTACTAGTTGTTCACAGAACCCTGCTGACTATGAAGCTGCACTGCTTTAAATTCTAGCTGTGACTCCCTGTTTTTTTCCTTTCTTCTTTTCTTCCCTTACTCCATGTGGAACATGCAGCATTAGGACCTGTCCTCAGATACACAGTCCCATGTCCTCCTTGCTTAATGCTTCAAATATGAAATCACTGGGCTTTAGGAGCTTGACCATCTTTAAGCCAGCAAAATCCATCAGGCCCCCAACAATTTGGCAAGGAAGGAAGCAGAGGAACAAGAGTAACTCCAGGCACCCAGGAGGCCAGGGCACTTAGATTCATGGTTCCCGGCCCTCTTTCCAGTGCGACAGGTTTCTCCTGATTCAGTACTGTCTGCCACTTTAGAGGCTGAGGTGGGCCTTAGACTCCCAGGTCCAATTTTCTGCCCTCTTCTGGGCCAGGACTGAGTTCAGTCCACCTCCTGTCTCACTGCCTGGCCTTTCAACACCAGCCCCATCATCCCACAGTGCCCCTAGCCAAAATCCCCTTTACCTTACGGTTCTTAAGCCACATTCCTCTCCTCTACCAACACAGTTCCCCTCTCTCACTTTTCACAAACCAATTTGTGACTCTCTACACTTCTACCTGGGCAGGGCTGGCTGAGCCTTGTTCCAGCCCAGCATCCCCACAGGGCTCAGTATCTCCTCCTGGGAAGAAACTCTGTAGTCTGAGCCCTTTCAGCCTAGCCTAGCAGTAGAGTCTAGGCTCCCCATGCTGGCAGGCCAAGGTGACATCCAACCATGAGACAGAGTGCCTAGGGCTCCTGCATGAGGAGGATCACTTAGGTATCTATCAACAAACAACTTTCCGATCTGTTTCTTTATAGGAGACACATAATAGGCTCTGGTCTCACCTTTAAACATCCCTCAGGATTAAGAAACTTCCTCTAAATATCCCTGGTTTTTCTCCTTCCACAGGGCTGGTCAGTTTAACCCAGAGAGATTTATATTTTGAATTTACTAGAAATCTTATTCAAAAATAACTAAATTATTTGTATTTCATTTTGTTTGTGCATGATACTATCACATGCTTGCTATATTTGGATTCTGTTGAACATTTGCGTGTCACTGGAAGAGATGGTGATTCTGACATCCTGTGATAGCTCATTGGGGCCATTGTAGTCTGAGGCCAGAAGCATTGGAAGATAGAAGAGGTAGCAAACCCAGGATGAATTTCAACGTGCACACCTTCAGCATGCTACAATTTAGATGTAAGAAAGTTGTGACGTAATGACCTTACTTAGGATCCTATATCTGTAAAAGCATGACTGTTGAGTGGTATATGACACAACAAGATAAACTCACACTAGCTAAGTTAAATCAAGTGAGTCTATTATCAAAAATAACTTCTGAATAGAACTCTACTATATCACAGAATAATAGACACAATTGATAAATAAAACTGCATCCATTGTAAAGCTTTTGCACAACAGGGAAAACAACAGTGAAACATAACAGGCCATGGAATCTTGGGAAAAATATCTTCCAACTATTCTTCTGAAAGAGGGTTAATATTCAAATATATAAAGACTCTTAAACTTAATGCCAATGAATACAGGGCTAGTGTGGTGGAATACTCTCGTAATCCCACCACCCAGGAGGATCACTGACAGTTCCAGGCAAGTCTGGAGTAAAAAAAGGAATTTAAAGTTAACCTGAGCTCTATAGCAACACCCAGACTCAAAGAAAATAAAATGGTTGGTAAGTGGCAATTGAACTGAACCGATACTTCTTGAGAAAAAAGTGTAAATCACCAATAAGTACTTTAAAAATGTTCAAAATATTTAGCCACAAGAGAACTACAACTCAAAGTTACATTAACATTCTATCAGAGAAGGCAAGTTGAGCCCAGACTGCTTCAGGCCTTGGTGAGCTCTGTCTTGCCATCCACACAATCATGGGAGCCTCACTTGGCTGCATCAACACCCCTCACCATGCCAGCATGAGGAAAGCATTGTGATGGAAGCCTCAGTGAGTTGCAACTTAACACCTTACCATTAGACATCTTGGCTAGCCATACTCAGACCTACACCATGTGGGAAGCTTGGGAAACTTTAGCCTGACTGCCATCATCATGGGAAGCATGTGTAGTTGCAGCTGACCTCTACCCTTACATTCTTAAAGCCACACTGAACAACAGAGAGAGGGGGAGGGGGGTAAGCTAACCCACCTGAACCACTGACTCAGGAGCCTTCCTAACACTCAACCCACACCTGACCTGGGGCTGCAAAGCACAAGGAAGCTTAAAAATATCAAAATAATGAAGAATACGACAATTTCCAGCCTCCAGCACACACATAAAATGTCCAGGAGATAAACACATAGTAGAACTTAGAAGTCTCCGACTTGAAACTTCTGAAGTGATGGCAACTGAAGTAAACAAAAAAATTCATCAGCCTATGCAAGGATCAGTAATAATCTTTCAGTTAAAAAAAGAAATGATGACAATCATGAAAGAATTTCTCAGTGCATCTAAAGAAGACATAGAAAAAATAGAGGAGAATATAAAAATGATTGAATGAACAATTCCGAAAGAATTACAGTGCATAAATTAGATTCAAACAGATATCCAGGAAATTGAGGATTCTATTGAAAGCTGGCAAAGCCACTTGAATAAAACTGAAGATAGGTACAGTCCTTGAAGACAGTATTTTGCCTAGAGATGAAGAAGGAAAGATCTCTTAAAAATAACAAGATACCAGGAAATAACAATTCAACAGCTTCACCATGATGCAAAGCAAAACAATATAAGATGGATAGGTGTCAAGAAAATAGGAGAAGTCAACACAAATGACATAAAAAGACTACTTGCATAAGTTGTAGCAGAAAATTACCCAAGCATTGGAAAAGAATCTGATATACAAATTCTTTTAAGTGAGGCACAGAAAATTTCCACTATCCATAATCAAATGTGATCGATGATGCAGTGTGTGCCTAAAGAGAGTCACATAGAAAACATTTTCTTGGGTTTTCACAGAGAGCAAATTGGTCAAGCAATGGCCAAGACTCATCCACATGGCTGACAGTGACAAAGGATCTACATAGTGCAGTACAGGGTTTTGGGATAAGTCCTGAGGGGACTTGACTGACCGTATCAGATTAAAAAGTTACATTTTTTATTATATATGTCTTGCTTTATCTTGGTCTTAGCCATTCAGCAGAAAAGTGTAGAAGCAAGGTATGAAAAGTGAAGCCATGTTAATATGCTGAGCTGTGGAAGGCTCAAGTCATCAGATT
>NDGM011150149.1:0-17128 GCA_002564305.1 Octomys mimax | reverse complement strand
TATTTTAGGGAAGGGTCTACAGGGTGTTCAGGGTCTCACTACTAGATCAGACTTGAAGTGATCGCCTGTTTACAGCCTCCCAAGAGCTGGGATTATGGGCACGCGCCACCATGCCCAGACTCAATTGCCATCTCAATGCACTCCAGGAACGGGGCTGGCATGGCAGGCCCGGGATCAAACCTTGGGCCCTGAGCCTGCTTGCAGGCTCTTTAATCCACTGAGCTATTTGGCTGGCCTGACATAGATCATTTTTAAGGAAAATATAATTTACTATTACTGATCCTAGAAAAGAAATTTTATTATTATTATTATTTTTTTTTTGGTATGGGTTTTGTTATTTGTGGTACTGGGTATTGAACCCAGAGCCTCATGTGTGCCAGGCAATCATTCTACCACTGAGTTACATTGCAGAGAAAGATTTTTTTTTCGGAACCGGGGGTTGAACTCAAGTTCACCTACCGGGGAAGCGCTTATTCCACTGAGCCATCTTCCCGGCCCCGAGAAAGAATTTTTATTAAACTGAAATATGTACTTTCCATAGAAGATATATTATCTATCTTTATAACAAAACACTCTATAACTATAAGGAAAAGAAGTGAATGAGAAAGAAATGAAGGAAGAGGTTCTCCAACATCAGGTGCCATGTGAGAAAAAGCCTGATGCAAAACAATGTGTGGTTCACATGCCCAAGAGTGAGCTCTGGCTCACAGAGCTAGGAGAACTTATGACAGAAAGACCAGGATGGGAACCCAGCTCAAAGAGCTGAGAACTTGGTGGACTTTTTGTCCAGATACTTCCTGTCGAGTGAATTTATTTCCATGTAACTCATATATCTAAGTTTTCATACTTGCTTTCCAGCACACTATTTTAAAATATTTTTCTTTTGTTAAGAGTTCTTTTACTCTTTCCCCTAACTATAGGTCCACCCATTTGTACATCCCAGGGGTCATGTCCCGTGACTCACCACAGTTTAGCTTCCCATAGGTGCTGCGGCTATAATCCTATGAATCACCTAACTGTTGCCTGCCTGAGTGGCAAGTCTTGGAGAAGGTGTGAACACTTTAGTCAGATAATTTCAAATCTGGTATCTACCGCTTACTACCATTATGACTGTAGGCATGTTACTTCATCTCATTTAGCTTCAATTTATTTTTATAAATGGAGATAATACCTTCTATACAAGGTTGTGAAAACTGAGTTACATATGTAAAGCATCTGTTGTGACATGAAGTTAATGCTGTTCTTTTCACTGAGCTTTTTTCTCTTTATTTCCCTGAGAATTTACAGCTTTAGCAGACAATTTGTTAAATAGACTTTCTTGAATAAGGAAAGTATACCTTATTCATTCATTAATGATTTCTAGTTAGTCATAACCTGACTAAGTGTAACTACGTTTGAATTAATTTTTTATTCATATAAGTTTTTTTTTATTTTCCTGATATTATGACTAATGTAGACTGTAAATTTAAATATAAAATAGCATAGTTCTTCATAAAGTGCTGACTAATCGCTTGTGCATGGATTTTGTGCAAAAAGTTAATTCAGTTGGAACGCTAAATAGATTTTAGTGTGTGGGCCTTTCTCCTTCACTGATCAGGATTGCTTTTAGTTATACAGCTGTATGCTTTGTGCTAGAGACTTGACAGAACAGAAATTTATATCTGAAAAGTGCCATGCTAGTAATAATGATGAAACAGATGCATCAAAAGGAGGGAAAACACACTGGAATCCGAGGTAGCATTAGCTAGAAACTTGTTCTTCAACGATCAGTGAGTGCTGTGAAATGTTCTCCTTAGGAAAATGAAACTGCAGACTTGCTCCCTAGAGGACACCTGGGGTTTATTTGGGAATTGCTGTGAATGGATTACTGAGTCTTGTGCTGACCCTGATTAAGACGGTGTCTCAGTTACTTTTCTCTGACTGCCGAGACAAAATATCTGACCCTGGAATTGAGGAAGGAAAGGTCTATTTAGCTCACAGTTTGTGGAGGTTTCAGTCTAATTTCTGCTGGCTCCAAGGCAGGGTGGCACATGGCAGAGGGCAGCAGTTCACGGTGGTGGAAGACAGCAAAATAACAAGAGCAAGAAGGGAGGAGCAGTGAGAGCAGCAAAGCCTGTTCCCTCCCTGATATTGTATGCAGGCTTCCCACCCTGTGGCATCCAGGGCAGCAGAAGACTGACAAAAACAAACCAGGGAAGGAAAAGGTAAGCCTCTTTCTGTCCCATTTATCTAGCCTGCTGGGATTAGGGTGGGGCCAATCCAAGCAGTGGACTGGTCCCAGCAATTACCCATCTTTAATCCCAGCACCCTTAATCATGGTCCCAGTTTTGGACCATGAGTGAACCACAAGCTCTAGATTCAGCTACCTCCAAAACAGCCCCGTCTAAAAATGTCTGAGGCTTTGGGGGGACATCTAGACACAAAGTGTGAGTGGAGGTAAGGCACAGCGAGATGGTCTCTGCTCTACTTTGGATCTAGGATGTCTCTAAAGGCTCGTGTGCGAAGGCTCAGTCCTGCTATTGGTGCTGCTGGGAGGAGGTGGAGACATTAGGAGGCAGGTCTTCCCTTCATCAGGATGTCATCTTTGAGCACATCATCAGAGCGGATAATGAGACCTCTGTCTCTCTTCTCTCGTGCTTCCCTTCCTAGCTGACATGAGCGGAGCAGCTCTATTCCACTCTGTGAGACTCATCATGTGGCAATGCCTCATCATACAGCCTACAACAATGGGTGAGCAAGCCACAGACTGCAATTTCTGAAACCATAAGGCAAAGTAAACCTTTTCTCATTTTAAGTTGTTCATCTCAGGTATTTGTTACAGTAACAGGAAACTGACTAACACACTGTCTACACTGACTTAGCAGGAGCTTTGTTGCAGCTAGACTCTTCAAGGATGAAAAAGTAGGATCTTTAAATGGGATATGTTCATTTGACTCAAGTGAGAACGTACTAGCAGATTAACATTATGTGGGACGTGTCTGTTGATTATCGACATGTGGACCACAAATTCAAGGAAGATCCTCCCTGAATATGGGTGGCACCAACCAATAGGTTCGTACCCCTGATGGAATAAAAAGGGAAAGAAGGAAGTCTCCTCTTTGCTCCTTCAGAGGAGTTCTCGTCCTTGTCATTGCCTTTAGACACTCACTCCAGTTCATTAAAGCTTCAGCCGTTCAACTCAGACCTTTCAGCTGTCTGACATGCATTTCACCAGACTCTGCAGTGAGCTGCAGGCCCCTGACCTTCCCCTGGGTCCTTTGGCTCCACTACACAGAGGGTTATCTTGTATTCTACCACCCCCCATAATGTAGGTAGCCACTGTGAACCCAACTTGTAGGTCCTTTATGAAACCCTACGTATACTTTATATTGAACCATTTCTTCTAGTGAACCCCAACTGACAAAATTAGAAAGGCCCAGGGTTGAGGCCTCATTGAAAAGGAGGCATAGAGCTGGGGAGATAGCTGGGTGGCATAGGCACCTGCATGGCAAAGGCAAAGACCAGAGTTTGATCCCCAGTATCGCATGCCATGGCACACACCTGTAATCCTAGTACTAGGGAGGCTGAGACAGGAGAATTACCAGGAGTCTGAACTACATAGTGAGACCCTGCATCAAAAAATAAATATAAACAAATAAAATTTTAAAATATACAACAAATATGAAAAAGGAAGAAAAAAAGGCTGAGAAGAACCTGCATAAAATTTGGTCAATGAGAATGTCTTTGTTGAAACCTAATGCCTGTGGGCCGGCCAAATAGCTCAGCAGATTGAAGCACCTGCAAGCAGGTGCAGAGACCAGGGGTTCAATCCCCAGGCCTGCTATGCTGGCCCCGCCCCCAGGGTGCGCTGAGACAGCCATTCAGACTGGGCGGGGTAGCACGCCTGTAATCCCAGCTCTTGGGAGGCTGTAAGCAGGCAGATCACTATGAGTCCAATCTAATAGTGAGACCTGGTAGACCCTTCCCTAAAAAATAAAATAAAATAAAATAAAATAAAATAAAATAAAAATTTTAAATTAAAAAAAAAGAAACCCAATGGCTGAAACTCAAGTTGTATTAAGGAGACATATACATACACTTACTCAGTGTAAACATTTTGTCCCCTCAATAAATTTCCAAAGAAGTATCCTGGAATTGTATGTCAAAATAACTATCTCTGAGAAAAATCTATAAGGAAGATAATGTTGCAAGAGTCATAATTACATTCGATTCATCATAACACTGAAAAGAGCAAAAGGCTACACAATTTACAGTATGGACCAGATGAACAAACGTCCCCTGTCATTGTCCCCACTGCGTAAAAAAGAAAAAAGTTGAAAACTATTTTTCAAATAAGCACTGCACATGCTTATCAAAATAAAACCCCCAAAGCTCAAGCAGGTGCTATTAAGCCTTACAAGGGCCATATGACTATCTGCCCCAACAGAATTCCTAAAATCAGGATGTGGGCCGGAAGGTCAAGAAAGAAGGAAGGCTCGCATGAGGCACTTTGCAGAGTGCATTGCTGACAATGCAGCCTACTTTTGGATTCTCTTTCAATTCACAGGCAAAAACTTCTGTCTGCCTTCCCAGATTACAGTACTCTTGCAATTTTAGGACAATTAACAGTATGTATCAAGCTTTTTTACAAGGAGAAGCTGAGAATTCTCATTTTCTTGATAATCTTAAAAAAATTTATCATTTCTCCCCAAAGAGAAGACTTTTACAAAAGGGCAGAGTTGGACATACTGGGGCTTGGAGAGATGCCCCAGGAAGATGCCCCCCCCCCNGCCCCCGGCAGCTAACCCTGCAGTGGCTTTAGGGAACGGAGCCATATGCATTTGCTGTTTCCTTTTCCCTCTCTGTAGTAAAATAGTTTGCAAGGAGCTGCTCTTCTCTTGCTGTGCAGTTTAGAACAGACACTAACAATAGGGTTAAATTTATTCTGCTGCCCCGCAGGTTTCCATCCTCAGGGTGTCCTCAATTTGAAGAATGGTAGCATCAGCTCAGGTCTGAGGAAATGAGAACAGCAGGTAGAACACATGGGTGTGAAGCAATCAGGGGACGCACTTGCACAGAAACTTCCTACTTAGAATGAGGTCATAGGCAAAGCCAGCAAAGGTGCCCATGCCTGTGAACAGCCGGAGCACACAGCCAGTAGACAGGCAGCATTTGAGGACTACCCAGGACGGGGAGAATTTCTTTCTTAGGGAAATCCATGAATATTGGTAAAAGGCTAATTTGATGATTTTTGTGTCTTCTCTCTCCTTCCTGCCTTCCTATCCTCTCTTTCTCCCCCTCTCATTACCAACCCTCCTTTCCTCTATCAATGTTAGGAGCCAGAAAGACTACCCAGTTTGTTAGGCCTATATACAGGAACTGTGTGGAATGAATACACTTTGTTTTGCATTTAATCCTTACAAATTATTATGAGTTTTATGTCTTATAGTTTATAAATTAAAAAAATAATTTTAAAGAAGTTAAGGAGCTGGCTCATTGTCACCAAGTAAGTAAAAACAGTTGAGGTTCTATATTAGTCATTATTGAATATTAAGTCAAAGGACAGGGTGCCAACTTAAGGCCAATGACAAGAGCCAGTTAATCTAAGATTGTAAAGTGTGAGAGACAAAAGATGAAGGGTGACTAATATCTCTGCATTCATGTAGTTAATGAAGAAAATGCTATTGGTCTGTACTTTATATATAAGAAGAAAACTGGAAATAGCTTAAGTGAGAAAAATATTTTATATGAAGAATTTTATAATATGAAGAATTTAAGGCATCCTGAGACTCCTGAAAATATTGTAAAAATAAAATGTAAGTGATTTTGGTGAGAAAGACCATAGGGAGGAAAGAGAATGAATTATTTTGTGATTATTATTTCTGTATTATGAGATATAAGGACAAAGTTACCAAACACACCGGTGGATGTCAGAGAAGGGCCAGAAACTCGTGAGTGTGCTGTTTTCTGAGCTTTGTAAGGAGATATTTAATAGCTAGAAACACCTACAGGAGGATTCCTAGCAGAATGAGAAAGTGAGAATCTGGTGTTGTGTCAACATGGCTTCGAATGAGTACAAAAATAGCCATAGGCACTTGGTTATCTTTGAATACAAGTGAAGGAATAACATGAAAACATGATAAGGTGTTTTGTATATAAACAGATTTTGGGAGAAGACCTTGGTACAAACTCAGTGCCTTTACCAAACAAACAAAGACAAAATTAAAGAAAGCAAAGCAAAACACAGACTCCTACAATACCCATCCACAACAGCAAGTGTTTTCATTCATTAAAACTACAACAGCAAACGTGTGCTTGGACCTTTACACAGGGCTTCTTCAGAGAGCAGGAGGAAAAGGGCATTGTTAGTTATCTTATCATAAAGCTTTTGAATCAATGGCAATGTGCTTTCTGTCAGCGTGAAACCTAAATTCCAAGCACTAACTGTTCAAATACTAAGCTGGAAAATCTCTTACATCTTCATGTGGTTTATTTCTGGCAAAATTATCTACAGCACCCATGGTAATTTTTGTGGTGTGTATACAAAAAAAGCTAAAGACCAAAACTTGATTTCATAGCTTATTGTAAGGCGATTATCTTTGTGGTTAAATTCTAGAGAAAAAAGGTTAAAATAGCATGTGATGTCATGGAAAGAGCAGCAGGTGAGCACTGTGGAGGCCTAGGCAGCAATAATTCTGTACTCTTCCTTAGTCACATCCCTTCCTGAGGCAGGATCACATGCATCATCTACACAGTAAAATTAATAATTCCTGTTCATCCGAGTGTTCATACGATGATATGAAAATATTGGCCAAGCATAAAATGAGAGATATTGTATCTAGACTTGAAATTCAATTTAATATTACTTCTAAGTGTTAATAAAGTAATATGATCAGAAATTAAATTTGAGCAGTCATAGATTCCACCACTTTTTCAATGAGCAGGTGTCATGGAATAGCAAACTTTTACAAAGATGTTTGAATGCAAAACAAAATTTTAAAAGTATATTCAAATATTGAAAGAGAAAGTAATGACAGCATTTGATAATCTGCTTGCATTTTACCCTGGCTGTATCGTTTTATGTTTCTACAGTCCTATTTTTGTTTCACCAACTCTGTTATTGACCTTTGGGTCCCTATGTTTTGCCTGTCACTTTCAGCTGTTTTTTTCCCCCTTATTTTAGGCTTGAAATCACTTGTCTTTCAAATTATATCATATATTACCAAATGTTTTCAAACTCTCCCTAATTTAATAAGCATACAAAGACCTATGCTCCTTAAGGAACGG
The DNA here is from genome assembly GCA_002564305.1 of Octomys mimax. NCBI lineage: Eukaryota > Metazoa > Chordata > Mammalia > Rodentia > Octodontidae > Octomys > Octomys mimax. Next base: position 9,862 of record NDGM011150149.1, on the reverse strand, counting down.
AAGACAAGACTGAAATGGCTACAACCTTTAACTGTTTTCCTTTTCCCAAAATATACACATATTTTTTGTACCATGAGACACAGGTAGTATGTTTTAGTTAATGATTGACACAACTTTAAAGAATATATAATCCTCCCCAAAAGAAGGTTCCGGTGATATTTCCCAATCATGAGCAAAGGGGCGAAAGAAAGATTTATTTCTACAATAACACAGCCTCAATTTTTAATCCTTCACATAAGCTTTTTCATAGCCATAAATTTCTCTTTAAAATAAATACATTGCAGACATCTCATAGGGAAAAATACATTAAAAGAGAGACATGCATTTTGCCCAAGGCATTTTAATTGATCTAAACAAAGTCTGGGCTCCAAGCAAATGTAACTTTGGAGATCAGAAGACTGCAGCTGCTGGCAAATGAGCAGGTTTTGGGAATTCACACTCAGGGAGGCGCAGGGATGGCTGTTCAGGAGCCCCTTGCCTGTGGTTACTGAGCAATCGAAGGACTTAGAATTCTCATGGAGATTTGTCTGCAGCAGGCATGAGCATACCGAGGAGTAGAGGAATGATTAGTTTATGAAAAGAGGTGTTGCTCTGTTTTTGTTTCCCAGTCTGGTTTGGATTATCCTGAATGGAAGCAGAAGAACATGAAGGGGTTTTCTAAACATTTTCAGAGTGGTACTTCTCACAGAATATTTGACTTGTCTCCTTACGTCAGAATTAGGTCTTGGGCTAGATGGGGAGGGTGCAGCTCTAGGAAATGAGCACCTGAAGGGTATTTGGCTGCAGATTTCCTACAGAGACTACATTGAGATTTAGTGTTACCCATGGCTTGGTCCTAAAACAGTGCTGCACTCTGTGTCACCATACACAGAGAGGCATTCATCATAAAATTAATAAAGAAACCAAAATGTCTATAGTGACCCAAGCCTACTGCTATCCTATGGTGGCGAAACCACCATGTTAAGACTTCTCTCTTATTATCCTTAACACCCCAAATATTGCTGCTTTGAATCTAACTTCTTTTTTGATGGCATACCCAAATTCAGATCAATTCTTTGGGACCTGAAGACAGAAGAGTCATTCATAGGTAGCCTGAAATAAACTTGTTCTTTGCATGAGGGCCAAGGTGATGTACTTAAAACCATCCTCAGGAAAGGAGGGTCTGGGTGGCTCTGAGAACTTTTCAGCTGGATGATAAAAGTATTCCACTTAGTTACAAATACTTTCTGAGTGAAAAAGTTACCAAGTTTTCAAACAATGTTTCAGAACCACTTCCTATGAAATATTACCACAGGACGAGAGTACTTTACTTCAGATGGTTTCAGGAAATCCTTGTGTAAAGGATATGCTACCACACCCAAGAGAAGCTAAGGCCTGCCCAGGCCTGATTTAGTATCTCATTAAATAGAAAAAAAGGCGGGTCAGTGGCTACAGGTGATGAGTCTTATATTTTTCAATTGAAAGAAATCCATTTAAGTTATTTCCGCCAAGAGAAAACTTGGTTGAAAATCTAGAAGGTCTAACTGGGGGATGACAGGATGAGCCTTACCCTAAGTGGTCAGGGGATGAGGAACTGAGCACTCTTCTGACAATCTCCCAGCTATTCTTTCTGATGTTTTTATTGTAGGTCTGTTTCCTAGGTGGGGAGCTTTACGTCTCATAACATTGCCAGTAGAAAAGAGACTTGCTTCTCGTTCACTCTTCTGGGGGAAGGAGTCACACTCTTGGATAAGACAACTCTGTCAAGGAATACAGAGAGGGGAGAATTGGACAATCCTATGCGAGACTGAGAAAAACACCCAGGAAATAGGCTGTTGAAATAGGCAGGAATATTTTGATTATTCTGCAGAAACAGAGTTGAAGAAAGCGAGCTACTCATGGTATTGTAGTAACACTGGCTTTGCCTACAACTTGCTGTTCTTCAGATGACCACGACCTCAAGAGCACTGGTCTTCTGTCACATCCAGGAAGTGATCTGAGGCTGATGCTCTCACTGTATGCCTACTCCCCTCTATAGTCTACAGGGGCTGAAGAGGCCCAAATGCCCTCATTTCCTGAAGTCTAAGTCAAGGTTTGTTTTCACCAAATTTAAATGAGTGACCAGTGCATGCTTTTTCTTTCTTCCCTCCTTATTTTATTTTATTTTATTTTAACTTGCTAGTTCTTGAGACAAATAATGAAACAACAAAAATTTGAGAATGATTTCACATATTCCTTCTATTTGGATATTTGAACCATCTTAGTCTTCATTAAAAATAATTGCTTCTGTTTTATGTATAGAAAATTCTGTGAATTTTCTAAGGCTGGTAGAAAAATTTTCTCTAAGCAAAGGACTGGGAAAGACATTTCTTCTGAGATTCTGTACCATTGTCTAACAAGTGTATGAAACTATACTCAACGTCCCGATCATTAGCCAAATGCAAATCAAAACTGCAATGAGGTGTCAACTGATACCCATTACGATGTCCACTATCAAAAACAGAAAGTAAAAATCCAGAAAACAAGTACTTTCAAGAATGTGAGGAAATTGGAAGCCTTCTGTGCATGCGTTTTGGGCCTATAAAACGGAGCAGCTGCTTTAAATCAGCATGATAGCTTTTCAGAAAATTAAAAATAGACTTTCCATATGATTCAGCAATTCCACTTCCATGTATATGGCCCAGAGTATTTTAAAGCAGATTTCAGAGAAATATATACATACTCAAGTTCATATTAACAGTATTAACAGTAGCAAAAGATGGATGCAACCAAGCATTCATTGATGGGAATAAAATGTGCTGTATGTGTACAATAAAAATCACCCCAGTCTTAAAAGGAAGGAAATTCTGCTACATGCTAAGATGTGGATGTAATTTGAGGATGTCACACTAAAAAGTCAATCACAAAAAGACAAACACTTTATGATTTCATGTTCATGAAGTATTTGTGGTAGTCACATCAAAAGAAACCAAGAGGAAGAGCAGTTGCCAAGGGCTGTGAGGAGGAAAGAGTCTTAGTTTAATGGGTGTGCATAGAGTTTAGGTTTTATAAATTCTGGAGATTATTTGTGAAATATGTTGATATTATTAACACTGTTAAAGTATACATTTAAAAAGTAATTTTTAAATGTTCTACATTTTATCTAAGTAAAGGAACTTCTATTATAGTTGATTTCGCAGAAGCAGGCTTTTTATTTCTTGTAGTAATTTGTCTTCCCATATGCTATGTAGTGCATTCCTTTTAAATTGCATTAGAAAAGTAAAACTAACGTTATAATTACTGTATTAGCTTTGTAAAAATTATAATGCAGTGTTTATAAACACTACTGATTTTTAGTTTTCTGTAATTCATGTTTTAGGAAATGAAGAATATACATTTTAAATGATATTTATATAAATCATGATTAATTATGCTTCTAGTTACATCAAATAAGCTAGGCCTTACAATTAAGGATCTAATTACATTGAAAATGCCATTTCACCGTCCCCCTAGGCTTGCTCAGTTATTTGTGTGCTCTGCCTTAGATGTCCAAGGGTTTATTTGCCTCTAGGCGACACCTGTTAAAATTGCTTAAGTACATGCAGGGACAATTAGATACCTATGAAGACATGCACAGAATGGTTTTATGTGAGAAAGATGATTATCCAAAATACTGAGAATTTTCTTTGATTTTCAGTGTTTCCATTAAAACCAAGCAATAACTTTGATCACAAATACAGACTGCTAAAAATGCTGGGTGTCCAAAAGGCAGTGCCATGGTCATGCTTTTGTGTATGATTTCTATACCAAGACACAGAGAGGTAGAAACTTGTCAGGTGCTATTTTGTACATTGATAGTTTAAGATACCTTATTAGAATTCTTAACAAAATGGAGATAAAATCAGTTTTTAGAGAGATACTAGATGACTAATTCTTATAGAGCAGGGTTAAATTCTGGTTCCATGTTTAATAAAAAGAACTCACTTGGATCTTAATATCATCTCTAAACTCCTATCAAATATAGAACAATAGAATCAAACATTAATTGAATTTTTCTGATGAATATTTCATATGTTGAAGCATTATTTAAGCTCCAGTGCTCAAATGTTTCCTAGTATTCTCGTCCCTGACTTTCTTTTTGCCAAACAGGCTAACAATTTAGTGTTATTCTTTAGAAAAACAAATATTATGCCAATAAAATAATCTGTATTTTCTTCAATTCCTCTGGAATTAAAATTAATATGATCAAAAAATCTGTCTAAGGAAAATATATCAGTGTATTATATTACAAATCCAGATGAGTCACTCATTGTTTAGACTTCTAGTGAAATATAAAAGCCACACCGACTTTAATTTATTCACATTTCCCTTGGTTATTTTTGCTTTCTCAACACCAGAATTATCTTTAGATGTCCTAGCAATTAAATACTTTGCAAAACTCGTTCTTTTTTAATTATTTAGGATTTTATATTGAAATTCACCTTTCTCCCTAAGGCTCTGCTTCACTCCCCTTTCACGTGTCTTCTCAATGCTGGCTTCCTTAGGGAGAACCTTCCTTGCTCTGGCTCTGCATGATAAAGTAATCAGGCCAGAAGATGGCTCTTGCTTCTTTCATTCACTTACTAGTGCCTAATGAGCCCCTTGTCCTTGGGTGTTCATGGAATTCTTACTGGAAACAGTGTGGACAACCCTTGTCTTTTATTTGGTGTTTCCTTGAAATTTGCTGTCACACACCCCGTTCTTGTCTTCCACCACCTCTAAGGCTTTTGCCAGGTCTAAGGAGGAAGTGAAAGGATCCTTAGAGGCCAAGTTCATTACTTGTCCCCATATGTCACCATTTGATGTGATGTTCTCATCAGTAATAGCAGGATAAGAAACAGGAAGGCAGAGCCAAGAAAAGGAGTCTAGTTATCAAGGAGTAACACAAAAAACAGCTGTGTTTTTGTTCGTGCATTTATCTTATTTTGGTTTTTTTGGAGACAGGTTCTTATTATAGTGCCCTAGTTGGCCTCTAACTCTCTAGTGTAAGAGAGCCCCTGGCCTCAGCCCTCCACATAACTGGGACTATAAATATGCTTGCACTGTGGGTCCAGGCATTGCAGACTAAGTATTTTGTGTTCATTATTTTACCTGTTGGTCACTGGCTTGTTGTCACCAATGCTACAATCTCCATCCTTTACCACCTGACTCCTCTGAACTAAGGGACATCTGATGCCCTCTATGCCCAATTAATGAAAATTTATCATCAAAATATCATCAAAGGGCTGGGAGATAGCTCGGCGGTGTAAGTGCCTGCCTGGCAAGTGCAAGGTCCTGAGTTCAGCCCCCGGTACCTCATGCTATGATAGCCCCAGAACCAGGTGTGGAGGCGCAGGCCTGTAATTCCAGCACTGGGGAGGCTGAGACAGGAGGGTCACTACAAGTCCCAATCAAAGAAGATACATATTCAGGTAAAACTTGGTTATAATATTCTGGGAAATGGCAAAGTGTGAGTCTTTGCTGTGGCAGAGTGATTTAAAGGTCTATTGACTAATTCACCCGAGTTTATGAAAGCTGCAAATAATTAAGTGGACCAGTTCTAGTTGTTGCCCTGCTAGCTATAAACACAGTGGACAGACCATAAATAAGGGGGTTCTCAATAGCTTTCTTTAGTGTCAAGAGATTTAACTTTAGAAGGGCAAGTAATATACTGCAGGCTTAGACAACACCACATTAAATTAATTGATATACAAATCTATGACTCATCTGATGTATTTATTGAGCAACTACCTTTTCTGCAACACCATTAAACATATATGTACAATTTGTTACGTAGGAAAATTTGATTTTTTGGTTTATATTTTAGTGTGATATACTCTCATGGGTTATTAAATTAATATTCTAGAATTTAAGGAAAAACTCATGATCACAAAGCAACCATATACTGGGTCTCCTGAAAAAGTCTATCATTGGGTTCTGAGTGAGTTGAATAACAAGGGCTTCTGAGAGAGGTATCGAGTACTCTGGACCAGAGGGCTGGCCACTTTCTGGACAGGCCAGTCAGCAAAAGGGATGTGGACAGCTCCTTTCTGAACATTCCTTTGAGCTCTTTACAACTAACTGTCTTTTTGCTTTTTATCTTTAATATTGTTTCTTTCCCAATTCTTTTAACTACCATTTCTTGTCCACACTTCTGATCAATCCTTCTTTCTTCAGAGCACACTTTTCCTCCCTTGACTTTCCATGCTAGATGAATGTGACAAGAATATGGTGTGCTTTGCTTCAGCTATTTATTACCATAACAAACTATCATGTCTTAATCCATTGCCACTACTATAACAAAATATCTGAGGATGGTAATTTATGAAGAAAAGACATTTATTTCTCATAGTTCTGAGGCTGTCAGTTCAATGTTAATGTTCTGGGATAGTTTGTTTTGGCATAATTTGGTTCTTTTGGGGGGTTCCTGGGCATGGCAGAAGGTGGAAGGACACAAAAGAACCTACTGAATTATTTCCAGCCTCATTCACACTATCAATAAAGGCATTCTATCAACAGGTGAAGAACCCTCGTCTTATCAGTAAGGACAAATCCTCACGGCCTTATAGTCACTTTCACAGGATTTGCTTTGAATATTATCATGTTGGTGGTTAGGTTTCAAAGCACATGAATTTTGTGAGACATTCAAATCTTCACATACCTCAAAATTTAGTGCCTTAATACAACTTACTCTTAATATCTCCCATATTTCTGTAGGTTACCTGAACTCAGTGGAGCAACCTTCTCTTAAGTCCCTTGTACCACCTGAAGGTTTGACAGGAAGATGCAAGAAAGTAGGTAGGATGAGAGTTATTCACTTTGGTGGAAAACATGACACAAATTTAAAGGGAAAGTGTTAACATGTACATTTTCAATGATATGGTATTAGTATGCCTTTTGGGGAGAAGATTGATGAAAGATAGAAAGGGACTTTTCTGAAAAAATAAGAACAAAGTATGTATTTCCACTTGGTTATAACACAAAAGAATGTCAAGACAAAGAATTGGGCCTAAGTCCAGGGTAAATTAAAGTATCTTTAAGGAAAGTTTCAAATGTAGGAGAAGAGAAAAAAGGCTAAAACAGGATTCTTCAGTGATAAAATGATTTGACTTGATGGCCCTCTGTAGAGTAGCAAGGGATGTGTAAAAAACTAATAAAGGAAATTCATTCCATTAGCTCCTCATATGGCTAAAAACATAAATATGGTTCTGAGCTAGAAGATGGACTTTAAAGTAAAACCACTTTTCTTATAGATCAAGAGTGGCCTAGGGACAAAGTGTTTTCAACTCAGTTCTGAGGAAATGTGGCAGGTGCGTAATCATCTCTCTTGTTTTGAAGTGTATTTCCATTGCACTTAGTTTATATTCTTGTAGTCTTCCAGCTTACCCTGTTCTAGTTACAGCTGTAGCACTGAGACACAATACCCAATGCCCATGACTCGAAGGAGGAAAGGTCAATGTTGGCCAACTCTGTAGAGGTTTAGTTCATCATCAGGTGGCTCCAAGACAGGACAGCATGGCAGAAGGGCATGGCCAGAGAAAGAGCTTGTAGCATGGTGGCAGGAAGCAGAGTAAGGTCACAGAAGGAAGTAAGGAAAGATACTCTTGAAGGCTATGCTCCCAGGGTCCCCCAGGGTTCACCCCTCACTGTCCCATTTAAGCATGAACTCTTTAGTATGCTAACCCACTAATGCGCATCATGACCTCATGATGCAAATCACCCCCTGAAAGCCCACATATGAGTTCATGAGGCTTTGGGGAGAAGTTCAGATAAAAACCATAAGTGTCTCCAAACCCACATGTTCAAGAAATAGGGTTTTCTTTATTTACCCAAATGGTGCATCTAAAATGAACTCCATTTTGCTCCCTTGCCATTCTTCTACCCACCCTAAAAAAATGACTGTCTTTCTCTAGGGTTGTAGCTGTGCTTCAAAGAGCTTACACAGCATGGCATAGTATCGTTATCCAACTTCCTCATTGTTGAGATACAATATCCAGCACTACAGTTGCAAGGATGAGAGTCTTAAATTGCTAATGGTTTTATTCCATGGTTGTAAGGATAAATCCAAGGTGCAGACATCATGACAGAGGGTTTAGTGGAACAAAGCTTAGTTTATGGTGGCTGGGAAACAGAGAGGGGAAGAGCACCAGAGAAGAGCTGGTAGGAAGCCTACGTGAGACCTATAGCCAGGCCTCCGTGACCCACCCAGACACACCCACAAGTGTGCATGAGCAATCACAATAGTTAAGAATGTCCCATGTCCTCAGCAGCCAATGGGATTTTATATAGCTCATTGGCCCTTCCTGTTCATTCAGGAAGAAGGTGATTAGTCACGGTGTAAGTTGTATGAGTCTTCCTAGAGGTATTGTGAAGCCATTCCTACCCTGAGAAACTCTCCTTTTCTTCATTTTTGCCAGGAAATAGGAAAGAAATATTCTTTTTATACTTGTTTTCCACAACAGATTTTCTCTCTTTCTGTCATTCCTGCCTGAAAGGCTTTCTTCAGCAGAGCATAAATGTTCCCACCCAGGCCCCGCAAGGTCTACTCACTCCTGGACATTTCTTCCCACAACTTGAGGAAGTTCCTTTTCATCTTGGAGTGAAGGGAGAGAAGAAAGCAGAGGGCACAAGCAGTAAAATTCCACTTGAGTCATCAAGTATCTGTGTACAGCATTTGCTTGTGGGCTGCATTCTTCCAATAAAAACTAAAAGCTTTTGATCCTGAGTAGGCTGTTCTCTGTCTCTGTGAGTATAACTCTCTGAGAAGTCAGTAGATGTTGCGTGGATTAGCAGCCTGGCTGCCAAGAGGTCACTGGGCAACATAAAATAGAGGGATAGCATGCTGGCTAATACTCCAAAATATTATTCCATCACAGCACTGAATTCCCCAATCCATGGAAAACCAAACTTATGTTGTAATAAAATAAATGAGGAAATGTTAGGTTGAGTCATAGGAAATTACCAATGGTTGACCATTTTCACTAGGGAGACAGAATGTTTCAAAGCAGAAAGTATGGTCTTAAATGTACTTTTCTTTTTCTTCAGTGAATGTGGTCCTTGAGTGACTGCCTCAAGATTCCACGTGGCAGGGTTAGTTGCTGGAGCTGAGCATAGAGAGGAGTCTTATTAAAGTGCTCTTATGCCACCAATCTTCAGACTTTCTAACTAGTCTACTTGGAAGGTTGTTTTGGTAAATAGGAGACCAAGTGACAGTATCAACACAAATGCCAATTTGTCTTTCAGAGTTTTGTATTTCTGGATGCTAGGCATTCTGATGAATAATCAACCTGATTTGCTGCAAATTGGAAAATAGACCTCATTAGGACATCAGTATTCTGTCTGAGGAGCTTCTTCCAGGATAAGCTTCAAAAGCTGGATCTCACATGCTAACTAAACCTTAACCTGTATTTTCTGTTCATTGTGATTGTTTCACTTTTGGAGAGAGAAAAGTTCTCTGTTCTTGGTAAATTTTAGATCAAAGAAATCGATACAGAGAAACTCAAAGACGTAATCTGTGGAGGACCACCTGAGCAGCTCTCCTTGAAAGAAGAGTGACTGTCTCCATTTTGACTGAGCCTGACCCTATTTCCTCGTATTGTTTTGTACAGAGCTGGTTAAGACTTCTGTTTATCCTTCAATTGGCCTTAAGCAACGTGTATTGGTCTAGCTGAGGTGTTGGTGATAGTCTTTGAAGGTGGTCTTTGAAGGTGTGTGTTTCTCTGGTAACCTATAATGTGAACCCAATAGAGACAGGACGGTAGAGCCAATGCTCCATGCTGCCAACTGAGGTCGAGCCTCGAGATAGAGGCCATGACTTCCTGGAGCTTGAAAGACTACATCAAAGCTGAAGCACCAGACTTACCAAAACATTAGATGCTATATAATG
>NDGM011150140.1:0-10923 GCA_002564305.1 Octomys mimax | reverse complement strand
TAGGTTTCTATGACCCATGTCATAGAAACCTGGTTCCAATAAGAACCCCATTCACCAGGGAACAAGAAGTAAATAAAACACCATCTATAGAGAATAATAGTTCTAGACATTTGGGGCAAAACATCAAATACTTTGTCAAGAAAATAGTTTTCTTTTATGTAAAAGAAAAGATGCATGAATATTCATTGTTTGGTACAAGGTCTCACTACATGGCTCAGACTCATAGTGATCCTCCTGTCTTAGCCTCCTCGGTGCTAGAATTACAGGCATGTGCCACCGTGCCCAGTTTTGGGGCCAACATGGCATGTGGTACTGAGGATTAAACTTGGAAACTTATGCTTGCCAGGTAGTTGATTGTGCCATGGAGCTATCTCCCCAGCCCGTTAATATTCATTATTGAGATATCATACCATCTGAGTTTATAGTTAGAAGGGTTTTTTGGGGGGGCAGTTGAGACATGATCTTGCTATGTAGTGGAAGCTGTCCATGAATTTACTTATGTAGCCCAGGCAGGCTTCAGGCTCACAACAATTATCCTACTTTGGCCTCCTAAGTGAGAGAGCATATGTGTGTGTCACCACTCCAGGCTAGAGAAGTTTGTAAATAGAAATGTAGGACACTATAGTTCATTATATTCCCCCACCTACTTGGACATATCCCATGACTTCTTTCAAGAATTATTTCCAATCTGGCCAGACAGCTCGGTTGTCTAAAGTGCCTGCTTAGGCAAGCTTAGGAAAGTGCAGGGACCAACCATGTTTCAATTTCTGGCACCACAAGCCACAACATCCCTGTTCCCAGGGTGGGCTGAGCTGGCTACATAAAAAAAGAGAGAGAGAGAAACACTTCCACTTCTATTTATTAGCCTGGAAAGCTGTAAGAAAAATAATGGGTAAAATTTTCTTCAAAACATGGTAATTATTTAAAATATTCTAAAATTACAAATACAAAGCTTTTAAAATGATTTCATCATATTTGGAGGTAAGTTAAAAGTTATTTTTCAATTATGTGATTAGAATAAAAAATCAAGTTTCAGCATAGTTACTCCATTATTATAAACAAGAACTGGATTTGCCACAGGCTTTGAGAAATTCTCTTCAAAAATAGTCTTCTAATGCATTATAAATTATGGTAAATTCCTCTATAATTAATACTTGAGGTTGCAAATTTTTCTGCCTGTATAATTGGGTAAATTGTGGTTTATTATATATAAACTCTCTGTTATTGTTTTGAAAGGGAAGAAAAAACAGCTAACGTCTTGCTACGCTGGGTTTTTAGCTGTGCCTCCTGTGCAAACATAAACAGATTTTTTTTTAAAGAATGAAATGAAAACAAAATAGACATTCTCTGTTCTAATGAGCTATTTCCATCAAAATAAATTCCCCTAGTGGAAGTATTACTTAGCTCATGCTAAGCATAAAAATAATGCTTTATGCATTTTCAGATGCATCAGAATGTCCTAGTAATACATGAAGTCTGAAAGCCAAGAATACAGCTGCAGCAAGGGTCCAACGAATATATTCTTTCCTTCTCACCGGAGCAGCACCCACGAGCCCTCCAAACAAGAAGCACAGATGCAAACTTGAAGGGAGAGGGGACTTTAGCACCAGTTAACTCTCTTCTCACTCAAAATGAAGGCACTCTCAATTGTTTGAGTTTGGTTATCTGCTACATAGGTCTTGAATTTATTTTCTTTAATAGGATTTGAGGACTTTCAGGAGGATATTATTTAAGTTGCTCACAAAATATCTTTTCTTTTTTATGGGATGTCCTTGCAAAGGCAAGGAAAGATGGTACTGGATGAAGAAGTACTGTTGGCCTGATTATCTCACAGGCTACAAAGGTCAAATGCATATCATAAACTCAAACACTTGGTAAACACACCAGAGACATGGTCAAATGAGGGTTGGTTAGACAACACTTGGAATTATGTTTTAAATATAGTGATTGGCATGAAGTGATCCCATCCAACTGTATCAAACTTGAATACTTACAGGGAGAATTAGGGTGGGTAAATGAATACACAGGATGGCCTGGTCTCCTTGAATGAATGGGCTGGTGTCCCTCAGGAAAGGGATTGAGGCTCAGCTGCATTTTCTTGGTGGTGTCATGGGACAGTCAGGCATTGTAATGCCAGACTTTTGAAAAGGTCTCCACCATGGATACTCAAGTCCTGGAAGCTACTTGCTCTTCATCTCATTGTTCTCAACAGCAAGAATGAGTCTTAGGATGCAGATGGGAAGCACAATCAAGTATGAAGTGACAAAGAAGGAGAAGCCATAGGTAATACCCATCACTGATCAGTTTCAGAGTCAAAGAATTTCATGGAGATTATCTGCCCAGTGTTACTGACAATTAATTGTTCTGGGGCTGTTATGAGAAATCTCTAGACAAGAAGACATAACAGGTAACATTACAGAGCACCTCATTCTGCTCACAGAGGTGTATTTTCAACTTAATGTTCTGCATCTTGAGCCATTTCAAACTATTATGCAAACAGAATGCTCTTCAAGGGATATTGTAAAGTATGACATCATTTTCTCAAGAGTTCTTTCACATCGATGGGGAAAAAGGTGATGTTTAAGGAACAGCAAAGAAAGGAAGGGAAGAAAGAAGAAAGGAGGGAGTGAGAAGGAGAAGAAAAGGAGAGACAGAGGAAGGGAGGGAAGAAAAAATAAAATGAAAAAAATACTGGGTCAAATATTCTCAGTGCTTGGCTATGTCAAAGAGGATTTGGGCCTGGAGCAATGGCTCAGCAGAATAAGTGCTTCTCTGGCAAGTGCAAGGGCCTGAGTTCAATCCCTGGTTCTGCCAAAAAAAAAAAGCAAAGAGGATTTGTGGTATCCCGGCTCCTCAGATGGAGGCCTTGGGAGTGTGCTTGAAGGAGCTGGAGGACCAGATCTTCATCTGCTGTTGTGAAGAGAGAGGAGGCATCTCACCATTGTCACAGTGGAGATGCTCCCTGTCCTGCCCGGACCCATGGATACGCCCCCAGCGCTTTGTTCAAGATGATGAAGCTTTCTGCTCTCAGTGCCAAATTTGGGGTGATTTTCCATAAAGCTATCTCATAGCAATCAAGAATTTTAACCTGTTATTTGTGTAAAGAGAGAGCTTGAACTTGCAAATCATTAAAACTAGTCCTTAAAAATAGGCCTTTCCCAAATGGAAAACAGAAAAATATGAAGACCACGTAAAATAAGCCCACTTTGTCAGTGTTGATTATTTTACCATCTTCAAGAAAATGAAAACACTTCATGTTCCCCTTTCTACAGGAGCATTTTTTCTTTACTCTTTTTTTTAAAATCTCAATAATTTTTTTTTGTTTTGTTTTGTTGTTTTATGGGATTTCCATGGAAAACGTTTTTCTATAGGTTTAAACATTTGGGTCCATAAATTAATTTGGCTTCTACATAGACACTTGGGACATTTTCTCAAATGCTCTTAGTCCACATATATTATCAGTGAACTAATTTAAATAAAGACAAGGGTGTCTTTAAGGTTAATGATGTGTTTCAACTCAGGCTCTCGGTCAACCAAAATATCAAAAATAGGTTTTATGAATGCAATGTCTATTGCTGTCTACACAGGATGACTTGTCGGCACACTGCTTTTGATCAGTAAATGACTCAGATAGTAACTTAGAAGTTTAAATACGATGTTGGCTTATGTCTAAAATCATCCAGGAGTTTGTACTATTAATGTCTACTAATTCATTGAATGAAGAGCTAGTGCATATATTGTTTGATCAATTTTGCAAGCCAATATCCTGCAATCTCAGCAACTATCCTGAAGGAAACAACAGGCAAAGCAATGACTACTGTTAAATTCTTACCATCCTCTCCTGAAACCCTAGGTCATTTTTCTTTTCTTTTTTTTCTTTTCTCTCTCTTCAAAGTAAAACCAAATAAATAAATAAATAAGGTTTCAAAAAATAAGGCAACTAAATGAGGACCCTTTGGATCAAAGGGGACTGCTGGACTTCACTTTGCTATTTTTTATTTTAGAGAGAATCAAAAAATAAAAAAAATTTTAAAAGATACATGACATCAAAAGAAGACAACAGGAAATCAACAAGGGTCATCACATTGGGTGTTCTCATCCCCTGAGCAGCTGGCCAGATCGCCAGACAGGAGCCTACAGATTAGTAAAGAAAGAAAAATTAAGCACCAACTTCTCCCTTCAATGAAACAGCAGAAACAGCACTGCCATTATTGTAGCTATTTTACATAAATGGCAATAAGCAATATGTATTGGCTTATTGTTCTAATGTTATTTTCCTGCTGTTGCTTCCCTACTTTTTCCTTCTGTTTAATTGCTTGTCTGCTTAGCGATTCCTTTCTATTGTTATTTTTGGAATTGTGATTATTTTTATCTCTTTCTTAAATATTTTTCTTGTTTTCTATCATCTAAGTGTCTTATTTCTCCATTAATTTTGATGCTTATTTTTTTTTGGCAGAACTGGGGATTGAACTCAGGCCCTTATGCTTACCAGGCAAGCACTTATCCTACTGAGCCATCTCCCCAGCCCTCTCCATTAATTTTGAAAGATAATATCGCAGGGTACATCGATCTAGGTTGAAGGTTTTTTGCATTCAGGACCTGAAATACTTTGCTCAAAGTTCTTCTTGATTTGATGGTTTATGTTAAGAAATCTACCATGATTCTGATGGGCTTTCCTTTCCAAGCAATCTGTTTCTTCTCACAGCTCTTAGTATTCTGTTCTTATGCTGAATTTCTGGGATCTTTATTATTATGTCTCTGGATATACATTTATTTCAGTTATGGCTGATTGGAGTTCTATATGCTTCATTTACTGTGGATCAGATTCCTTCCCCATGTTTGGAAAATTTCTGCTACTACTTTTGCAAATTGTCTTTTTAGGTCATTTGTGTTGACTTCTGCTTTTAACTTGATGCCTGTCAGTCTTATGTTGTTCTTCTTTGTGTCATCTGGTAGCTGTTGAATTGTTATATCCTGGTTATTTTTAGGAGATCTTTCCATACACAACCACTAGCTGCAATGCTGTCTTCAAGGTCTAAAAGTCTATCTTCAGTTCTGTTCAAGAAATTTTGTCATCTTGCAATGGAATTCTTAATTTCCTGGATATCCATTTGAATCTGCTTTATTTTTAAAATTTTAAAATCAATTTATTTGGTACAAGGTCTCACTACGCAGCTCAGTCTTACAGTGCTCCTCCTCGCTCAGACTCCCAGCACTGGGATTACAGGTGTGCAGCACCATGTCTGCTTTTGATGACTGGCACAGCATGCTGGGGGTTCCAGAGCCAGCACAGCCTGTTGTACCAGGGACTGAACCTGGGCCACTGTGCTGGCTAGGCAGGAATCCAGATCACTGAGCTATCTTCCAGCCCCCTGTTTGAATCTGTCACATGCACTCTAATTCTTTCCTATATTGTTCAAGATTTCCATCATTTTTCTATACTCTTTTTTTAAATCTATATCTTCTTTAGATACGCTGAGCAACTCTTTCCTTATGGCTATCATTTCTGTTTTCTACTCCTGTGGAACTCATCTCCTACTGTGTTTCTCAGCTGTCATGAATGAACTAAGTAAGCGTCTATGCTCTTCTTCCATAATGGTTCTACCTCTGGACCCACCAACGATGACTGCATCTCTTTCAAAATTCTGAGCCAAAGTAAACCTCTCTTGTTTTGTGCTGAGTGTATCAGGTATTGTGTCCCAGAGACACCAAAGCTGGCTGATACAGAGTCTTCATACTGGAGAAGTGATTTAAACAAGATAGTACCAATTTGGCCATGGCATCTCACCTTTCAATGGCAGTTCTCACTTTGAAGGAAACATCTCCAGTCCATCATGTGAAGCCAAGCTGCTGACTTGGTGGGGTCCTTGATTCACAGAGATTGCCTTAAAATAAATATGACTGGCTGGTGATTCAAACAACTGAGTCTTGACATCACCCACTGGGTTGCTGTGGCTGTTCAACTCAATTGCATCTAGAAAAGAACCAACACAGATTTAGAGATTTTTGCTTGATAGCAGAACTCAGAACGGTTCTCTGACCAGCACTCCTCTTGATGTCCTTGTTTCCAGGACGAGTGTCATTCATGTAGGTAACTGGTCTACCACTGGGTAAAATTATACTCTAGCAAATTGAAAACATTTCTGTTTGGAATTGTGAACAGAGGAAATAAGCAATGACTTTAGAACAAGCTGCCTGTGTCATCAGGCCTCTGATAAGACTGACTGGAACCAAGAAGCTGATAACATGAGTTACTCAGATGGCCCCTGTTGCTCCCAGAGGCATCAGTTTCCTGGGTATGGAAGCACACTCAGAATTAGGAGCGAGGCACAAAGAAAAAGGCTGTATGGCCCAGGAGCAGGGCTTCCTACTTCATGCCAGTGACTCCCATCAGTAATCTGCCTCACAGTGTGATACAGAACACATTGCAAATGCATCGTTGTTCCTTCCCCACTTGCGAGTGGACTAACAACATCAGAACACTGACCACTCATTTCTAGGGGTTTTGGTAGTACCTTGCTCATTTTGAGACTTTTTCGGCTTACTATATTGATGTGCTTATTAGATGAGCCAACCTTGGATGTGCCATCATGATTTTGGAAATTATGTACTTTACTTGCTTTAACTTTTCAAACAATTTGTATTTTGATAGTGTTTTATTTCTTAAGGGCTAAAAGCCATGCAACAATAGTGTACAGTCCTGATTTTAATAAGTCTTCTGTGCATCCACAGTAATCTGCATGATTATATGTTAAAAATTAAGAATTACATTAAAAATATTTCTTACTCTACTTCTTTTCTCCACCTGCTTCTCAGAGCTAGCAAGGCAATGTGGTTACTAGAGGCACTTGTCTTAAGAAAGGTCTGTTTCCTTATTATCTGCTTCATGGGTAATGAGCAGGTCAAAACATGAGAGTGTTTATAGGTTTATTTTGAAAAATAATGACCTTCTCCTCTGACATTTTCTAGACATGACATGTCTTTCCTTCCCCTCAACAGGCAGGCTTCCTTGCATAGTTAAACAGAGAACAATGGTATGTAATTACGGCAAGTCACCCAAATTCTAGTGTTGGACTGGTATGGTCTTATTTTATATGGATAATGGACATTTACAGATGTAAACTGGTCTTCAAGCCCCTTGCTGTGGCTTAACCAGGCAAAAGAGGACAAAATAATGTATCTCTGTATGTTTTTGTTTTTCTTTGTGGAACCAGGAATTGAACCCAAGCTCTTACACTTGCCAGGCAACTGCTTATTCTACTGAGCTATCTCCCTGGCCCCAATGTTTTTTTGTTTTGGTGGTATCAGGGATCAAATTTAAGACCCTGCACTTACCAGGCAAGCACTTACTCCACTGAGCTATTTCCCCACCCCCTGTATGTCTTATAAAAATGCATTGATGCTTCTATTTTATTCTTCCAGATGATAGATCTGGATACAATGCAGGAGTGCTTGGAAACAAGTGGCCTGATAGCTATGGGAAGGGGTCACATTGGTGTTGTGGCATAAGAAGGAGAGCAATACTGTTAGTGCTTGAAGAAGGACAGGAGACGATGAGTGATCATTGTGTGTGCATGCATGCGTGCATGTGTGTGCATGTGCATGTGTGCTTTGTGGCCAGCTAAGCCCACCCTGGGGGGCGTTTGCATAGCCTGTGGTGCTAGGGATCAAGCTGCAGTCCCTGCATTTGGCTAAGCTTGCCTAAGCAGGCGCTTTACACTGCTGAGCTATCTTGCTGGCCCCGATGAGTGACAATCTTAAGGGACAGGTGAGGACATTGAGATCTGTCTTTGATCAGAGCTGCCCTGAAGGCTTCTATGTGAGCACTCCATGTCGGGAGTTTCTCAAGTTGTTATAAGAAGCTTACATTTGAGTAACAATTGGAGTGTGCCCTTCTCAACCAGTGTGCCTCCACCGTGACTAGACATTCCTTAGGTTCACATACAAGTCTACTGGCAAGAGTACGGAAGGTTACAACTCCAGATCCTCACTTGCCAGTCCCCATTACATAGTCAAATCCGAAACATTTCATGGGGTGGATGCATGGGTACAGAATGACTCCCTTGGGTTTTCCCACCAAACACAAGAACTCGTCTCACACATTTGCCACTGAGGGGCTATCAACCTATGCCCACCAATTGGTGTGAGTTCCACCTGGGAGGCCTAAAAGCCATAAACAGCATTCCCTTCAGGGCAAGGTGGTACCCTGGGGATTGTACTTCATATATACAACCCAGGCATTAGCTAAACTCCCTCCTGAAAAAAACAAAGACACAAATCTTACAGACACTCATTGAAGTGTTCACAGGAATACCATCTCTGTATCAAGGAACTTTCAGGTGACTGTAGAATTTTTCCAAAATTATGTTACTTAAGAATGCTTCCAAGGGCCAGCGATATAGCTCAGTGGACTAAGTGCTTGCTTAGGTAAGTACAGGGCCCAGGGTTCAATTCCTGGCACCACAGGCTGCACTGGCCCCTCCTCTGGGACACAGTGAGGGAACAATGGAGTCCAGGCATGGTGGCGCATGCCTGTAATCCCAGCTCTAGGTAGGCAGAAATCAGGAGGATCACTATGAGTCCGAGCTGTGTAGTGAAACCCTGCATACACACACACACACACAAAAAAAAAAAAAGAATGCTTCCTGAAAGAATATCTATTTGCATACAGTGGGAAAGGAGCCCTAAGATTAAAATTATCAAATTAGAAATTGAGTTGTACAACTTACCTCTGAGTTACACAACAATGGTCAGTGATTCTACCAGGGTTTGCAGTGTAGTGCTCAAGGGAAAATGTCCCTGAGGACTACCATGAAAAGGACAAAAACAGAAACAAGGGAGGGGTAAATACCCAAAGGGCGGCAATCAACTGCAAGGCAGAATAGGTCAAACTCTTGAAGAACAGGTGCAATCAAAGACTTAATGAACTAAATTTTGATCACACAGGAAATATTACAAAAAATCAACAATGGGATCACATTACATGAAAAAAAAAATTGCACAGCAAAAGAAATCACTTACAAAATAAAGAACCAAAAGAATGGGGAAAAAATTACTAGCTACTCCTCAAAGGACTAACATCCAGAATATGAAGAACTCAAAAAAATTGGAATGCCCTAATTTAAAGACTCAATCAAAAAATGGGCATCTGGTGCCTGTGGGACCACTCCAGAACAAACCCAGGCATGCTGGATGAGTGAGACCCTCTGCTATGCCCTTGGGACCCCTCCACCACTCTGGAGCCACCCCCTCCCAAGACTGCCTAGTGAGTGAGAACTTCTGTGCTCTCTCAGGAACCCCCAGATCCAGCCTAAGCCCAGGCCTGGAGAGTGTATGGGAGAGTTTCCTGCACCCTGTGCCTGCAGGACCTCTCCAGAACAAACCCAGGCATGGCCGTGTGAGTGAGACCCTCTGCCACACCTTTGGGACCTGGCCATCCCTTTGGAGCTCCCCCCAGTGAGCAAGAACTTCTGCCTTGCTCTCGGGACTCCCCAGACCAAGCCCAAGTCAAGGCACTGTAAGTCTGTGGGAGAGCTTCCCTTTTCACCTGCATGCCTTGTCCCACTCAGACCCAGCCAAGGCCTAGCATACAGGCCTGGGGTGAAACTTTGCAGCTTCAGTCCCTGCAGAAAGAGTGGAGGACAGAACCACTCAGCTAATTCAGCAGAAGAAGAACTTGCCAGACTGGCACAGCATGTTCAATCCCAAGGGCTGCAGCAGGAAGAGGCTGAGCACAGCAGCCAGGCCCAAGCCAGGCACAACTGGATAAATGCAAACATTGTAGATCTACACTTGAATATCAGTACGTATTTTATTTTATTTTATTTATTTGTTTGTTTATTTTTACTTTTTGCAGAACCAGGGATTGGACTCAGGCCCTTGCGCTTGCCAGAGACGCGCTTATTCCACTGAGCCATCTCCCCAGCCCTTCAGTACATATTTTAGTTGGTATTATAATTTTAAGGTTATAACTGGACTGAAGCTCTACAACCAAAGTCAGAGGACAGTGCTTCACAAAATGACAAAGAGAAGGAGCAAAATGCAATCTCAGAACTCAAGCCCACCCAGAACAAGTGCAGAAGACACTAGCACAGAAGAAACTGGGACTCATAGAGTTGAAACCTCTGAATGAATAGCATCTGAAATAAAGAACCAACTGCAGAAATGTATAAAAGAACTCAGAACAGAAATAACCTCTGAAATAAAAAAACTCTGAATTAATAACATCTGAAGTAAAGAATCAAATGCAGAAACAGATGGAGGAAACTCTATCTTAAAGATTTCTGTAGTAAAAGAATTAATAACTGCTTCTAAAGAAGACATTGATTTAAAAAAAAAAGAAGAGATTATAAAAATGATGGATTCCTTGAATGAGCAATACAGGAAAGAAATTGATTGCATGAACCAGAGTAAAAGAGATGTGGAGCAACTTAAAATCTCAATCACAAGCTTGCAAAACCGTTTGAGTGAAAGTGAAGATAGAGTTTCAGATCTTCAAGACACTGGTGGAGATAATAAGAGGTAAGAAAGGATCTCTTAAAAACAACTAGGGTGCAGAAAAAAATAATTCAGCACCTAAAAGATGATGCAAAGATGAACAATGTGAGACTAGTAGGCATCAATGAGACAGAAAAATTCAATACAAATGGTGTAAAAAGATTATGGGCAGAAGTAATAGCAGAAAATGCCCCAAATATGAGGAAACAATCTGACATTCAGGTAACCAAAGCATAAGGAAAGCCAAATAACTTCAACACAATTAAAAACACGCTGACGCATATAATAGTCAAGGTCCTAGAAATCCAGCACAAGAGCAGTGTACTGAAAGCTACTAGAGAGAAGAAGCACATCATATTCAAGGGAAAACCCATCAGAATTATGGCCGACTTCTCTTCACAAACCATGAAGGCAAGAAGAGCATGG
>NDGM011150130.1:0-12112 GCA_002564305.1 Octomys mimax | reverse complement strand
TAGTTCAGCTTGTTCCAAGTAGGTGCTTTAGACCACTGAGCCATCTCGCCAGCCCCTGTCTTCAGTGTAGTTGTTCAGATTACGGATATTAGCACACAGAGTTAGTGTTTTCTGTTCATTTGTATTTTCACTTTTTTTGTACCAGTAATTTAATGTGGGACTTCATGGTTGCCAGGCAGGCACCATGCCCTGAGCTACATCCCCAGCTCTATTTGAACTTTTTAGACTGAGTGTTCACATTCTTTGCTGGAGGTTTTTTTTTTTTTTTTCCTCCCAGAACTGATGATTGAACTCAGGCCCTGGCGCTTGCCAGGGAAGTACTTATTCTACTGAGCCATCTCCCTGGCCCCTGTTCACATTCTTTGAAAATTTCCACCAGAATGTTCTTCAGGTTTGCATGTTGTCGGCCACCACAGCCAGTTTTTCAAGCTTATTTAAAATACATTTGCTATGTGTGTTTTATATTACAAAATACTCATCCCATGGTAAAAGCCAAAAATGCTAAATACCTCCTAATGTTTCATATTAAAAGTGTTCACTTTTTCGTAGGCTTATTTGTCTAATCTGTTTATTCAATATCTGTTTCCATTAATTAATAGGAGTAAAAATAGTGATATTTACTGACATAACCTCATATAATGTATTTTACTACTTCATGAAAAATTTTTTAAGAGCAATTAATATATAGCAAAAGAAAGGTGGATAATTTTTTTTTTTTTTGAACTGGGGAATTGAACTCAGACCCTTGCACTTGCTAGGGAAATATTTATTCCACTGAGCCATCCCTGGCCCCTGATAATTTTTTTTTTTAATTGGTAAAATCCCAAAAGTTAAGGGCTCACTTCCACAGCCTCCAAAAGTGAACTATGTTCTCAGCAGTGTTTGTACAGACAGTGTGATAGGTGACTGCTCAAAATGGTTCTTACTGAATGAACCATAATGAATGATCATGGAACTGAAAATCCCATCCCCACTCGTGGTGGCTCCAAGGAGATGATTTTCCTCCTGTTCACATTGGCTTTCCTTCCTGAATGGAGTGCTTATCTCCTGCTAGAACAATACCCTGTAGTAGCTGACACAAAATCTTATTTATTCAAAGAGGAAGAAATTCTGATGGTTTCCATAGACTTAGGTGGAAATTTGGGAGAATATAATCTGAGATTAAGAATGGAAGATTAAATTATAATGGAGCTCACCCAGCACTGAAGTGGAATCCAAGTGTCTGCAGAAGGTAAGAAAGCGCTGCAGAGCACTGATGGCTGTGGTTCTCAAATATCTGTGTCAGATCAGGGACAAGTAATTTAATGAACTTCAATAAATGTTTGGTTATTAGTAAGTAATATGGGAACACTACTGTCAAGTAATTTTTTTCATAATGAACCATTCATGATGTACATTTTTTGTGTGATTAGGGAATGCAATGATACCATGAATTGCTATGTATTCAATCAAAAAGATATGTGCTGGATAAGAAAATTTATTTTCGTTTCATCATTTTTCTCAGGTACTTTTTAGGTACTAGTGATACAGCATAAAGCAGAACAAATATGTAATGATGAAATTATTACCTAATATTTATTATTGCTATCCAGTTATTTAATGCTAGGTGACAATTTGTGTGAAGAAAATTATTTTATTTTTAAAAATTATTTTATATATTTACTTGTTTGGTACAGAGTCTCCCTACACAGTTCAGACTCATGGTGATCCACCTTTCTCAGCCTCTCATGTTGGGATTACAGGCGTGCACCACCACACCAGGTCTGGAAACCTGGGGCTGGCTCGGCATGGGGTGCCAGGGATCGAACCCAAGTCCTCACACTTCCAGACAGGCACTTAAGCCACTGAGCTATCGCCTCAGTCCTGTGGAGAAAATTAAAGCCTAAGTAAAAAAGAGAAAAGCACTTGGGGAAGATGGCAGTGTAGCCCTACCCTGGTCAACCTATGCAAATGTGTGAAATCAACAACAGTAAAGGCAGATGACAAGGGAAAGCCAGGTTCCTGAGCAAGAATTGTACTGAGTTCATTACATGTTTAGTACTCTTGGGATACTTGCATCATTTCCTCATTTTCTTGGTGATTTTCTTCACACTTAGCATTCAAACCCATAAAGTGGCCCTTATGACTAGAAAGATGAAAGTTGTGTTAATTAACATGTTCATTTTAAGATTTTTTTTTATCATGTTGTTGTGGTTAGTAAAACAGTTGTTGCTGTTTTTAGAAAAGATTCAGACAGAAGTTAGTAGGGGTGAGAAGGAAAGGTGGAGTAGACCTGAGTAGGACAGAGGAACACAGTATAGCTTATTGGTGTGTACATTTCAGCAAAAAAAGGTTTTAGGGGTGTTACTAATGTCCTATGGTGATTAGTAAATAGATTCACACCCTTCGCTATGGAAATATTGCAGTTCAGACTTCTTTGAGCTCAGCAGCTTGCTTTCCACTATTCAAACTATGACGTAGCCAAAAGTTAGATCACCCTAGATTCTGGACTATCTCAAAGAGTAATCAAGTTGAGACTATGACTTGCTACTCTGGGCCCAATGGAACCAGTGGTTGTCTATCAATATTTTAGACTCTATTCCACTTTGTGGTCCAGTATGGTGTCAAGTAAATATTCTTGTCATCTAAATAAGTAGCAGTAAATAGGGAACATGAGATTCGGTGATAACATGTTCAAGATTAACTTTATGGAGTACTATTTCCATTTTCTTTGTAACTACAAGGATATTTTAGATATATGCTGTCAGCCCTTTGTATTAGTGGGCTTCACATCCATGAACCCAAACAAGCACGAGAGGAATATATTTGGTAAAAAATGTACTGTAGGCTGTTTGCTTGTCATTGTTCTTTGCCAATACCGCACAATGGATGTTTATATAATACTTCCCTTGCATTTGGCATCCTAAGTAATTTAGAGCTATTTAAGATATTTTGGAAGATACATATAGGTTATAGTCACATTTTTTTATACTTGAGATCAGAGGATTATGGTATTTGGTGTGGGGTCTCAGGTCAACTCCTTACAATGTGAAGATAACTCTAATTATGTGGAGATTTAAAATATTAATAAATCTTGATATTAAAGTTCACCTGTAACCGTCCACTCACTATGAATTTCAAGATACCTCAATGATTTCTCTGAAATATGCACATAATAAAACAATTCCATTTCTTTATGTTTAAAGTAGTAGAAGGCATTTTCTTTCTGAAATAGCCTCTCTTAGTAAAGTCCTAAGGAAGCAATAAATTACGTGACTCATCCAGATGCCAGCCTGATTCTTCACTCAATAGCAGCCACCAAAAGTCCTGAGGACTTTTACATTCTCGGGCACCCGTCTTGGGCTAAAGAACTTGAGAAAAAATCTTGGCAGGGGTTCATTCCAGGTGAGTACAATCACTTGAGGATTTCACACATGATGTTCCCTTTATCCTTAGCAAATCCTTTTGCGCTGACAAAACAGAACATTTTATGTTTCTCTCCATAGGTAAGAACAGTCCATCAGAGTGACTTCCAAGTGACTGAAGACTTCGCCTCTTACTTTCAAACATTTTAATGAAGGCATGGGGTATTACATATAATAAAGACACTGATCATTATGTTACAACTGTCGGAGCAGTCCTCACAGAGATATTGGAAGTATTTTGATACTTAGCAAGTTGAGGCAAGACATACTCTCACAGTTGATTTTATAGCAATGTCAGCTTTTTGTTTACATTTAAAATGACAATACATATCTTAGTAAAGCAAAAAGAATATCTGCCTCCAAGACAACCTGTTCCTTTATTTTTCAGTGTAGTTTCCTGTTCAAATGGTATAAGTATTTTACAAAGAAGAGGAAGGAAGGAAAGAAAGCAAGGAAGGAAGAAGAAGGGAGAGAAGCAAAGGGAGAAGGAAAAGAAGAAAAATAACACATGGAGTTTATTCTAGAAGCATAAAGTGAGGCAGCTTTTCTGGTAACACGTGTGTTCAAAGTGTTGATTTTACAACCTAAGCTAGGGCTGGCGAAATAGCTCAGTGGTCTAAAGTGCCTGCTTAGGCAAGCTTAGGTAAGCTCAGGGACCGCGGTTCTATCCCTGGCACGACATGCCATGCCATCCCTGCTTGGAAGCCAGGCTGAGCTGGCCACAATAAATAAATAAATAAGGATTTAGCACTGGCAGATAGCAACATAAGTCTCTGCCTGGCAAGCACAAGGTCCTGAGTTCAATCCCTGGTACACACACACACACACACACACACACACACACACACACAAAGATGAAGCAAAATAGGCTGCTGTCTTAATGTTACAAATGGTAACCCAAGGGGTAAAATGTGAGCCAATGTATCAACTGTGTTTGGGTTTTGCTGGTATAAATGTGGAATTTGGAGGATGTCTGTTCTCGAGAAAGATTCTTGTGCTATGTGAGTTACAAAGTGTATGCTGTAAACTTGTTGCGAGGCTAGGCTTCCTTAGGTAGAGGAGTTGCAAAAATAAAAGAGAGCTGGCTCTCAAGCGGTGAAAACTATAGCCTGAGCCTTTGAAAGACTAGCCGTGATTCCTTTATCTGCCTCCCTTGCCCAAAGGGGCATATTAGAGAGGAGATAATTACCTTATGAACTCGTGTTGCGTACACAGATGGATTGGTTAGTATGCAAAAAAATTGCATTAATGGGCTGTGAAACGCAGATGAAGTAATTATTTAGATAGCTCCATCAAAACACAAACTCATTCTGATCTCAAAAATGTAAATGAATCTAAGGAACATGTGTACCCCAGTCATCCTGGAATAAACGTTTCACTTCAAGTCGTGTGTTAAGATACAAGCTTAATTTGTTACTTCAAATAACTATTAATCCACTTGCTGTGTGAATTAACATTTTTATTTCAGTGTTCAGTGTGCATAATTAGACAGGATCTCATTAGCGTTTGATAATCGTTAACTAACTTCATGCTTCAGTTTATCAAAAAGTATAGAGTTTGGGGTTAGACTTGCTTTTGCCAAAAATTGAAATCTCACAGGTAAACGGATTTGGGAAATAAGATTACCAAACTTCTACTAAAAATACCCTTTGCCCTTTGCAGTACTGGGGCTTCACATGGAGTTACATATGCAGTCTTTTATTTATTAATTTTTTTAAATTTTGATACAGGGTCTCCCTAAGTAGATAAATTGCTCAGACTAGGCTGGAAATTATGATCCTCCTCCTGCTTCCGTTCAGGAAACAAAACTTGTGGAACTCATCTTCTTCTAAAGTAGATCATATTCATATCATTTACATTAGTATAACCATCTTCTCCCAGAAGTAAGTCTCCTTTGGCATAACCTTCCTAGTAACTCAGTATTCCGTTGACTTCTCAACCAGCTGAATCCCTTGAAGCTGATATTTTTCTAAAGCTCGGTGTTGTGTAGATAACGTTTCCTGTTCAAATTTTGGAAAAAAGTCGCACTACTGAAGTATAATGCTAGCACTTGGCTTTTCTTTCATTTCACATTTGTACATCATGACAAAAGTATATTTAGTATCTGGGATTTTACAAGTTTCTATGTGATGCCTAAGAGGTCATCGTCTTTTGTCTAGGGGCGGCCAAGAGTGTGACTGGAACAATCCTATTTGCTACTCCATAGATCTCCTTGTGGAATAAAATGTATTGGAAACATGTTCTGATCCATGGGGTACAAACTGAACCTCGCTGACCAAAATGTTTCAGATCTGAAAACATCAGTATATAAATGAAAAGTCATGCAAGTCTCAGCTCTTATCAGTAGGTTTTATTATACAAAACAGCCTGCCTGTCATTCAGATCAGTGTTTCTCAATCAATAAAATTGTCACATAACTTGTTACAAATACGAAACATCAAGACTTGGCAGATTTCACGCAGCCTGAATGCTTACGGATCTGGGAAGTCATCAGAGTATTTTTCTCCGGCATGATCATCGCTGTGTATATTCTTGAAGAAACAAACAGAATGGCTCCTTGCTAGCAGACATAAGACTGAGAAAGAATCAGAGTAACAATTTTAAACAAAACTTCTAATTATTTAATATTAAACTGTGGTGCAGAGGCCAAGAGGCGCAGCATGTGACAGTGGGATCATTGTGTGTGCAGCTATGCCCCAGGGGAGCGTAACGTCCTGCTGTGAGGGCAAGGGTGAAATGAGCTGATCACGGCCTTTCCTGTGGGTTTAAACGTGCAATGAAACGGACAGCTTCCTTAAGAGTAACAGATACACAAGCCAAGGAGCAGGAGAAATACTGGAATTTGTGTGCAAGTACTATTTGAAAGCAGTAGTTCTCTTAAAATTGGCAAGCTTGACATTTAATAGTCATCTACAGTTTCGAAATTATATGTAAAATCCCTGGAGAACCTAACCCAGCTTCTGAATGATCTCTCTGACCTGATCCATCCCATGGACAAGGAAAACTGTATGCAAAGAGTCCAGGTGACTTTGGAGCTAACGCAGGAAGGAATGTGAGGGTTTGTCCTTTCTGCTCAGCCTAAGATTTTTCTCAGCTTTTTCTTTTAAAAGAAAAATTAACTAAAATTAATAATAATCTCACAGTTACATAGAAAGCAGAAAATGCTAAGAATTTTGCCTTAGGCAAGAACTATATCTTTGCTTTTTAATTGGTTTTAGCTTCCCCAGGCTTCAGCCTTTCTGCTGTAACCAAGTATGCTTGGAAAGCTAAAATCTCAGCGATAAAAGTTGCGCTGGCAGAGACCTGTGTCTTGCTCAGGAGATGAGGCGTAAAGACAATGAGTAAGGGAGTGAAGTGGGTGTGTGATTTGGACACCTGACATTTCACCAAGAATTTTGGAAAGAGTAATTCAGAATTGTTCCCTCAACTGGTCTAATCATCAAAGACAGAAGCACCTGTTTACTGGGGCTGGCACTTTGTTTCCTTTGCCACTCCAACCCATTTTTACTGGGGGCTGATCTTTAATACATGAGTTGTAGAGTCCAAACCTGGACCTTTAAATACAAAACCAAAATAATAATAATAATAATAATAATAATAATAATAATAATAATACAAAACCAAATACCCATGCCTAAAATTCAGAGCATCTTGTGGTCCCTTTATCATACCTTACAGCCACTAGAAGTGTCTCTTCTAGGGATTACAAAATCCATCTTGGATTACAGTCTCACCTTCTCTTTAACACGCAAAGGAGAAACCAGCCAGTTTATCTAAATTGATGTGTATTTAGCTATTAGAGGGGTGGCTTGACACCAGGAAAAGAGTGCAGACAATAGAGGAGGTCCTGATAATTTTAACATGGAACTGCAGTTTAGATTTACTTTGTCTGAGAAATTATACAAGATATGTGGAGAAACACAGTTCTATTAGTATTCTGGGATGGAGAGAGACACAGAGACAGAGAGAGACACAGAGACACAGACAGAGACAGAAATAAGAATGAAGAGGATAGAAGAAAAGAGACGATGAGAAGACGGAAAAAGAGGATCTATTAAGGAAACTTTCCCATGTTCTGGATGCTGAAAACCATCCATAAGCTAAAGAACCAGGAAGATCATCAGTGTGCTAACATGTGAGGACCAAGGTCTAACGATGGGAAAGATAATTGGCTGAATGCCTGGGTCATTCAAAAGCTAATCTACCTGGGACTGTGATGCTGATAGGCAGCAGAGAATGCATTTCCCAGCTGCAGAAGATAGCAGTTTCCCCCGTCCTCTGAGTTTCTGTTCCCAGTGGAAGTTTCAGTGGATTGGATCGGGCATCCCCACATTTTGGAGGTCAGGTCCTTTCACTCAGTCTACTTATTTAAATGATAAGTTCTTTGGGAAACTCTGTGGACAAATCCAGAATTGTTTTACCATTTATCTGAATATTTCTTATTGTAGTCAAACTGCCACCAATATCAAATTTCACAATATAGAAAAACTCCTGAGTATTTGCTTTGAGAAAAAAGTTAAACCTGGCACTAAAAATACTATGAAGACTAGGACATAGGAGGATGGGGAAGGGTCAGTAACTAGAAACTGGTGCAGTGTTGTAGTTACATCGGAAGAATAAGTTCAGCTGCTGGTGTACATAATCAATATTAATGCATTATGTATCATTAAGTTTTCAGGGCAGTAAAAGGAAACTGGGAATTGGTCACCAGAAAGGTCTGAGGATAAGATATGTAGATAGAATTCTCCAAGCAGAGAGCTTAGTTTGGAGAAATTTGGATTATATGTGAGTGCCGACCAAACACTGACTTCAATACAGCAGGATTTCACCAAAGGTGTGGGAGGACTCATTCAGGGGATGTCAGTCAGTGTCCATGAGCTCATGGACACATTGGCCATCACAAGAAGGATAGGAATGGCCTCAGTGATGTGGACCTTCCCTACTTACCCAGCCACACCCACTGCCAAAGGCCCCCTGTCCTCACCATAGAGACTAACAGCTCTTGATGTACCCTTCTTCCGAAGCATCAACTGTTTGAGCTAGTCCTGTTTTAGAAGGAGTAGCATTTTTACTACAATAGATACAGATGCTTCTCATGATGTGAATTAGTCCTCGAGAATCCATCTTAGATTGAAAATCCTGTTAAGTCTAAAATGAACTGAAAACATGTAACCTGCCACACATCATAGCGTAGCAAGGTTGTAGAGGATAATGCTTGCATCTTGAAAGCATCAGATCACATAGGGTGTGTTAGCCTAACAGAACACTCAAAATTCAACACTTACAATGTGGCTTTTACTGGATGCTTTTCACTTTGATACTAAAATCAGGAAATATATACTTATTCTGGATATGGGCTTGCCTTCCCTCCCCACATTGCTTCTGAGGAAATCACCTGTGAATTTATAGAATGTCCTATCCACTCATATGGTTTTCCAAAAATGTCCCTTTCATTTTACTTTACTTTATTTATTTTCTTTAATGTATTTTTTGTTACAGGGTCTCACTATGCAGCTTGGACTCATAATGATCTTCCTGTTAAGGCTCCCAAGCGCTGGGATTTTGGGTTTAGGCCACTATGCCCAGACTCTGTGGCTGGCTCAGCCCACCCTGGGGGCGGGGCTGGTGCCACATGTGGTGCCAGGGATTGAACACTGGTCCTTGCGCTTGCCTAAGCTTGCCTAAGTAGGCAACTTAGTCCACTGAGCTATCTTGCCGGCCCCCAAAAGGGTCCCTTTTAATAAAGGTGTTTCTCAATCGATAAAGATGAGGGTAGAATTGTCCTTGCTGTGCTGCCTCCTTTTATCCCCAAGTGTATACCAGCTAGCTACCTGCTTGCTCACGGAGGAGCTCTAATTTGGTGGTGTAGAATAACAGGGATTTATTGTCCCACTGTTTCTGTGGCTCAAGGTGATGGCTCATGTCGTAGCTAGGAGTTGTGGCTGTCTCACAGAAGGTTGCATTGACTGGAATCTGGCCTCAGCTGAAGACCCCCTTGGGAGTAGTGGAGGTGGGCCCTACCTCCATGCTCACTGGATAGTTATTTTCAGGCCTGGTTTCCTGATCGCATGAGGCTCCCCCAAGGCCATGCTTTGTGCTAACTAGCTTTCTCCAGGACAGTCAATGTAACAGAAAACGAAAGCACTCAAGCAGAAGAACAGAGTATTTCACAACTCAATTTTGAATATGACTTAACAAGATCACCTTGGCCTTCTGGTGCAAAACCCAGGTGCTAAATCCGGGACATGGAGGTTACTGGGAGCCATTTTAGACCCTCTTGCCAGTGAATAAAAGGTAAACAGAAAAACCAAAACAGCACGTGTGTTCCTTTGTTACCTATAAAATCACTGCTGTTTTAACAACATGAATGCTGAAAATAGGGAAATACGTTCACAAATTAAAGTATACAATAGAAACTCCTTAAAACTGTTCTGTATTCTACCTATTGTAATGAATAATTCTTATACAGTAATATTAAAGAAATGGAAATATATTGGGAATATGGAATTTATAGTTCTTAGCTATAAGAAATAATCTTGTTTCAAATATTTGAATTTATGTGCAAAACTATTATAAAATAGCCATGATTGAAAGTGTGAGTTACTTTCCACACACATGGGGTCACTAGTAGCATTAAGTTCCTAGTAGTATCATCTAGGTATCCACAATTTTGTACTTTGTTTTTCTTATTTGTATTCCAAAATTTGTATACGATTAATCAGGTATCATTCATACCGCTACTTCCGATTCAAATGGTAGGCGTAGTTATAAATATTCAACTATTGTTCCACTGATGATTGTTTCTATTATTATACCAAGAAATGTACTAGCAAGTGAACGTTTGTCCCCAGAAACCTTTGTAGGACAATATGTCAAACCATTTGTAGTAATGTTGGTCGTTTGGTTTTTCTTTTTCTGCCTAAGAAATGAGTGCTAACATACGGCAATGTCAGAGGATTCTGATTTGTCATCATTAACATGAAACAGCTTGTCACCTCATCAGCAGACTGGAGATTGTTTGCTTTTTTATTATGAATTGCCACTCAAAGAATGGTGTCTTGAATGTTATACCAGAAAAAATTCCAGTTACTCCTAAATATATGTAAAGCTGAAAGATTTCAAGAATAACAACACAGACATAAAATCTTCTTAGTTCATTTTTCAACACCGAAATTGTCATTAATATAGTTGGTTATGTAATCTTAAAAGAAGTTGTGAAAAAGCCAGAAATCTTGCTCAGAGAAGGCCTTACGGGGCTTAACTGTATTACTTGCTATAAGAGTGAAACAAAATTGTATTTAAACAAATATATCAATTCATCTTCCATTTAGATGATAAACAGAGGGAAAGCCCTACATAATGATCTTGGCACTGTCAACTTGAACTCTGGGTGATTGAATAGTTTGACTGGGTTAGAAGTTATAATTAAATGTTTCTCTGAGATCATATTTAAGCTTTTGACATAGTTTTAAATTGATTAATATAGATTATGCCCTACTGCAACTTCTCTGATTTCTGTGATCAGTCTGGAAATATAGAAGATAAATACAAATATCATTCCATATATTCAGATAAGTAGGATATATATATTTGTGTAGATGCCTCTAGAAATTTATGACATGATTAAGCCTAGCCCATAATTTCCACTTCTGGAGTGAGCTCAGTGGCAAGCAAGCATGGTGATCCACTATGTAAGCAAAATCTTTTGTAAAAGAAGATAAATTACTTCAGGAGGCGTGAGCAATCATGTGAACGATATTCAGATAAATGACAGCGGTATGTAAGAGATTTGACAGGCTAAAATTCCACAGTCTTGATGTATAAAAATAGTAAGTTTACCTGGTGTTGCATCTCAAAATCTATTATTACTCAAATTCAAAAAATAGCCCAAACAATTTATCTTGTAATGAAAAACCTTCATGAACATCTTGGTTACATATTTATTAGTATGGAACAAAGCTACAAATTTAATGATGACATTTTAAAATTATGATAGTTTGTCCTTATTTGCATTGGAATGTATTTCTTATTCCAAAGAACAAACTTAAACATAAAAAGCTAAGAAGCTCATATCCTATAAGAATTTTTAAAACAGAAAATCCTACTTTGGCAATCTAATTACTGCTACTTAGAACTTAATATATGATAATACTGCATATAATGCTTACAACATCTCCAGTACTATATCTTAAGAATGATAGCTAAGTTCCTCTTACTCTTTCTAAAGAAATTTTCATAAATTCTCAAGGGCTTTTTAATAGATCTAGGTAAATAATTTACCTAGAGTATGTGACAGAATAGCATATATATGGAGCACTCTATCCAAATTGTTTGAAATTCAAACATTAAATTTGAGACATGAATTGAAATAATTAGATTATATAGAGGTAAGAAGATCCAAAACCTAGAGATAATAGCAGGCAAAATTACTGTTACTTGTAAGAAAATGTTTTGGGGCATTGGTGGGGACCATGGGTTTATTAGAAGAAGCATTTCTTTATGTTTTTATTTTTTTCATACAAGTTTTTCTGAACTGTCTGCGTTACTAGAATTTCAAATACTTAAATATAAGGCAAAAATATAGATTTCATATCAAATTTTATGATTATTAATAAATGATCAAAGTCATACCAGATATTTTTTTTAAATTTTATTTATTTATGTGTGTATGTGTGTGGCCAGCTCAGCCCACCAGGGGGCGGGGCTGG
>NDGM011150097.1:0-20170 GCA_002564305.1 Octomys mimax | reverse complement strand
TAGAGGGAGAAGAATCAAGATTGTTCAAGGGTCCTGAATAAACCGCGGAAAGGAAAAAAAAAATAAAATAAAAAAATAAAAATAAATAAATTTGATTAGAGTAAAAGACACATTGTCATGAATCCCCCTCAGAATACTGGCTCTTGCTTGGACCACCCTCACCCCAGAATTCTTCCGGTTTTCTCCAGTAGTTCTGGATGTCTTCCGTTGGGAATTTTGTCTGTTTTCCATGCCTTCCTCAATGTCCTGAACTAACTTAAAACATGCAGCTGTCAGGGCCACTGTGACTTGGGAAAGAGCCTGAAGTCTCTTCCGTGCCAGAGCTAGTGAAGAAGGAGCACATGTGCCAATGCTTCCACCAGCCTGCTTCTCTCCTGAATGTCACTGCCTGGCCATACTCGCTGTAGGTGCTGCTTACCACACCATGTAAGAGTGCAGTAGGGATGGCTACAGCTGCTGCAAGAGGCAACGAGAAGGACGGGATAAGTGTGCGGGATGAGAGGGGCTGTTGTGGTATGAATTGAAGGCAATGTGTCTTTAGCTGAAATAAATAAGTAAATAAATAAATAATGTTTTATTCAAACATCCACCACTTATATCAGTAATACCTAGTATGCCTAGATGTCCTGATACACACAGAATTTCAGAGGAGTCAGGTGCTGTTGGAGCGTAGGTCTTCAAGGAGATGAAGTTAGAGAGATCTGGGGCTTGTTGGTAAGACAGGAAGGGAGAGTCACATGGTAGGTCTTATGTTATAAACAAAAATATTTGGGTTTTATTTTAAGACTATGATCAAATCTTGACTACATGTGAATTTTTAGATGGATCTTTGATGAAATTATAGATCAAATTTCCAAATATTTTCATGTGGTTTCTACAAACTAAGATTTGAGCACTATTTTTTTTTAAATTCCCAATATTTTAATTTGCTTGTATTTGTTCAGATGGTTGGTTTAATTTTGATTTGAATGCTTAGCCAAGCATGAGAACCACTACTTAGAATGGTAAATAACCAGTGAAAATACACAACTACATATGTGACCTTGACAGTTCATTCCACCAATGGAGTTCAAGAGAAAATTTAGATTCAAACATCATGTCTAAAAATAAAGGGAGCAATTTTGCAGCAAGCTATTAATCCTTGTGATTATTGCTTGCTAAGTGTGAACTGTTTCCTGTGTACAAGTATCTGTAGATTGAAATAAACACTGTTTTGATTATCCAACACACGTTCTACCCCATCCAATCTAACGACTTTTATAAGTTTCATTTTCTAAGAGAGGTCGTATGGAGGACTGGTTTCTCTGCCTGAATGTTCCTGATTCTGGAGATGACATCTGAAGCTGCTGCTGGTATGATTCTAGAAATAAAGAAATAGGAAGAACTTGTGTTCTGGAAGACACTGTTCAGAATCAAATGACTGCACCTGGAGTCCACACTGTGTCTGGGTTTCTGGTTATGTGAGACAACAAGTTTCTTTATTGTTTTACCAATTTGAATACAGCTTATTGAAAAAAAAAGAAAAGAAAAGTTTTTAAAGGACTTGTCATCTATGAACCACAAAGTGAGAGGCTTCATGGAGTCAATACCAACTGCATTGGAAGCAGCCTTAGTTTTATTCTGAGTTTTCATAGATTAAACTAAACAGACATGGACCTGAGAGATGTGGCTTAGAGCTAGTTTAAACTTACTAAGAATAGAAATTAGTTCTAGTTATGAGACAAATTCCAGGACTGTAATGAACCACTAAGGACACACGGGCAAAACCATGAAATTCCGATAATTCTACATTGTTGGAACCAACATGACTTCACTTTGCTGTGCTTCTTTGTATCCGGGGACTGCTAGACTCCAAGGAGCATGATGACACAAGGCAAAGCACAGGCTTTAAGGAATCAGGGACTTGCTTACTCCTTTTAACAAGAAGTTAAAAAGGAATTGGACTGGGCGCCGGTGCGATAGCTCAGTGGACTAACTGCCTGCTTAGGCAAGCGCGGGGACTGGAGTTCGATCACCAGCACCACATGCCACACTGGCCTCACCCCTGGGCACACTGAGCTGGCTACCAAGACCAGGCATAGTGGCACACACCTATAATCCCAGTGCTGGGGAGGTTGAGAACAGGAGGATCACTACGAGTCTAAGATGTGTAGTGAGATTCTGTGCCAAACACATTTCAAAAAAAAAAAAAAAAGAAAAAGAAATTGGCTAGGACTGGGCATAGTGGCCCACGAGGATCACTATGAATTAGAGACCAGCCTGAGGGCTACAAAGGCGATCACAAGACCAGCCCAAACTTGGGGGCAAGGCCCTGCCTTAAAAAAAAAAAAAAAAGAATTGGACAAAACCAAGACCAAAATAGCTCTCTGTTCACCATCAAGGGTAAGGGTAAGTTGTGGTGAGATTAGAGCTTCGAGGAGTGGACCCTGCTCCTGTGACCATGCCTGCTGCAGCTACACAGCCTGTCCCTTGGGCTGGCTCTGCTTATTCTCTGCCAGTGGCTTTCTTCAGCAGGTGGCCTATCCTCCTGAAATCGTCCATGACTGACATCTTCCATGACTTGAATTCTTCACTGCACCTTCACCTTCGCTCCCATATCTGTGTGCTTCACAGTGTCGCTGACTGCTTCCGTGACTCCCAGACATTACTTTCAAATCTAGGTCAAAGCCTTGAAGAGTGATGCTTCTTGAGGTTTGAATGCCTAAAAAGCTGACATCATGTGATGACACCAAGGTCTACCACCAGCTTGAGGAGTAGCCATGCCTCTTTCTTCCATGGTTGCAGCTGCCTGTGAGAACCTGAATATCTGAATTTGCGGCTGTTCTCCCTAGGCAACACTGAGTGAACAGGAATCCTGGGTCTCTTATATCAGAGCAGTCACTCAAAGGAATTCACTATATTCTTAATCCTCAGATGAGTGGGTCAGGCAATTTCCTACAAAATTTATAATGAAGAAAATAGTCAAGACTTCTTTCCTATTGTCCTGATGAAAAGTACTTGGTCTCCTTTTTAATGCCAGTCTTTTTAGAAACCAAAGTTTTCCACGTACATCTCTGTAGGTACTTCCTTATTTGCAAAATTGCAAATGTTTTGTCTTTTGGATCTACTTTTTGCTCCTCATTTTCACTGTAGGTCTGGCTGTACACAGCTAGTAGTATCTATGCGATAGTCTGAATACTGTACAACTGCCTTGAAATTTTAAGCACAAGGTGAATTAGTCCACTACTTTTAAATTCACCCCCATACAAGTCTTAGGGATGGACAAGCTATCAACAGATTTTCTGTGAGCTCTGTAATCCAACTGCCATTGGTATCTTCCTTCCCAGCTGAAACTTACTAAGAATAGACTTTCACTCTGTATTTCTATCAGCATTCTGGTGTTCTGAGCCCTGGCAAGAAGTTCCCATCTAACTGTGTATATGACATTCTAGGGCTTCTATAGCCCACATCTTCAAAACTTTCCAAACTTCTTTCACAAGCCAGTTCTAAAGGCTTCTAAACCACACAGTTGGGTAAAATCATAGTGATGATCCTACTTCTGGTACAAATTTTCTGTATCAGTGACTTTCCTGGCACTGGGACACAGTACCTGATGCCCATGGCTTAAAGAAGGAGAGGTTTATTTGACTCTGGCTTTCAGAGTAATCAGTCTATGTTTGTTTGGATCCAAGGGAGAAACATAATGACAAGAGGGAATGGTAGGGGAAAACTTGTTCATTGTATGACAGTCAGGAAGGAGAGAGGGACAGAGAAGGAAGGAAGGGAGGGAGGGAGGAAGGATATGAGAAGGAAAGGGAGAGGAGAGGGTAGAAGGGAAGAGAGGAGAAGGGAGAGAAGATAAGGAGAAGGGAGGGGAGGGGAAACAGAGGGAAGGGATGGAGAGGGGACGAGAGGGGAGGACAGGGGAGGGGAAGAGAGGGGAAGAGAGGAGAGGAGGATCCAGGGACAAAAATATACTCATCCAGATCTTGTCCCCAATAACTTGCACCTTATGACTAGGCACCCACCTCCAAACACAAGAGATGTGGGGGGAACATTTAAATTAAAACTGTAATGTGGACCAATCTCTTAAAAATGTAAATATATTTAGAAGTTATTAAGGTTGAAGTTCAGTTATTTATACTTTTTGTAGCTGATTTTAATATAGCTCCTCTTTCACATCCCAAACAGAAATCAACTATGACAAACTTTTTTTTTTCAGTTTGGGGAAAGAGAACTGGTAATAAGGTGACAAGTAGGGATAAATGATTACAGGTTAATGAAAATTTCCCTGAGATAGCAGACGTAGGCTAGTAGCAGAGAACAATCAAGTTATATAGTGAAAAGATAAATTTAGGGCACATTAATAATATATGGAGAGAGAAAATAGGAAGTGGCAGACCGATCTTGTCAACTTTATAGAAATGGTTCTGAACAGTTATCCTAATCCATTAGACTCCAACAATTTTTTTTACCTCCACTAAGAATATCTACCTATTATGGTCTGCAATCTAAATACCCTTCCAAAGTTCCATACAGTTATGGGTGGAGCTTTCTCAAAGGTGGCTGAAGCTGGAACTAAGAGTATGTGATTGCTCAATGAGTCCACAGATTAGCTGGCCTAACTCTGGTTAGGATTAAGGGTGCCCCACTGAGGGTGTGAGAGCTAGCCACCCTAAAGGCCCGTAGACTAGATATAATATAAGGGACAAAGAGAGAGTCCCTGCTTGTGGTTTATCATTTGACTTCTGTGTTCTGCCTGCCTGAGCTGTTTCTCCTCTTGACACCCCTCTGTCATGCCAGCCTACCTCAAAGCCAGCCAACTATGTGTTAAAACCTCTACAAACGTTGAGCTAAATAAACCTTTTTCCCATTACATTTAGGTGTTGGGTATTTTGTCTCAACAATGAGAAAAGTAAGATATAGCCTGACAGACTTTAGTATCATTATCCACTTTCCTGGGCCAAACCCTGGGGGCTGAACAAGAGAAGCAACTCCACGGGTCACGGCAAGTTTTGGGAGAGGAAATGGAGTGGAAATGCTCTCCCTCCTTCAGGGGGGTGGGTGAAGGCCAGCTGTGCCAGCTCCATTGTTCTCTGTTTTCTTCTGAGACAGGGAGGACGGGGCACTTTCCTCTCTGAAACACCACTTCTGGTCAAGAACCCTGCACTGATGTCTCTGCTTTGTTCAAGGACATTCTCTTTAAAAAGGAAATGGAACAAGAGTGATACCGAGACCAAAATGTGTGCTCTTCGGTAGTGACATCTCAGATACAGTAATAATTGCCCTGGGCACATCGTGGGGACACAGATTCCGTGTTAATGAAAATGGCGCAGTGGTTACACTGTGCTCGCGTGTCATCACTCCTGTTCTGCTCTAACTGCTGTACATTACTTCCTTCAGGGCTTAGCCTTCTGCGTTTCCAGTTCCTGAAGCTTTGCAAAGTCACTGCAACATCCAGAAAGCATTAGTTTCCTATTTCTTGAAAGGCTATTAAATGCCATTAGTTTGGGGTTTTTCTGCAAACACAAGCCTTGAATAAAGACCCAAGTGCGTTTTTTCTGCGTGACTGCCCCAAAGTTGTTCCAACCTCAGTTCTTTCCTCTGTGAGGGTCACAGTGACAAACTGATGATGAATCCAGGCTGGCAGAGCCAAGGTCAAGGTGTTTTGTTTGAACTAAAAGCTGTCACAAGACAATGCATAACCCGAGTGGAGATTCTCAAACATCAGCACACATTCTTTTCAATATGATTGTGAAAGGCGTCTCCTGGAAGCCACTCTCTCCAGCATTAATACAACCTTGACAATGCGCCCCATCTCATAGCAGTGTTGCATCCCAAAATTTGAGTATTTCACTTTCACACCCATTCCTTTTCTCATTTATGTAACAATCCCTGAAGTCTGTGTTTCTGTCTTTTATTTATTTTAAAAGATATTCATCTTTTCCAGGTTTATTGAAATATAATTCACAAATAAATGTTGTATACATTTCAGTTATACCACATGTGATCTGATGTATACATATACTGTAACATGAATCTCATAATTTAATTAGTTAACACAGTCATCACCATCCACAGTTACGTGTGTGTGTGTGTGTGTGTGTGTGTGTGTGTGTGTTGAGGACAATCCAGATCTACTCTCTTAGCAACTTTCATATCTTGTGGACAAAAGAAATAATGAAAGCAAGCAACTTGAAGGAACAAATTAGTGACTGAGCGACAGCTTAGGTGAGTTTCAGTGTTGTGAAACAAGAGACCTGAGTGGGGAACACAGACTTGGGAGTCCCACCGCAGCGGTACTTGTTTGACCGGTATTTGTCTCTATTATTTGTTAGCTGTCAGCTGGCAAATTTGGCGGCCAGGCTGTCCTTGTTCATGGGAATGTA
Source organism: Octomys mimax (assembly GCA_002564305.1). Classification (NCBI taxonomy): domain Eukaryota; kingdom Metazoa; phylum Chordata; class Mammalia; order Rodentia; family Octodontidae; genus Octomys; species Octomys mimax. Next base: position 13,802 of record NDGM011150097.1, on the reverse strand, counting down.
AATAGCACAACCACTTTGGAAATCAGCAGGAACATTCCTCAAAAATCTAGAACTACAAATTCCACTTGAACCAGCTATTCTCTTTCTAGGTATCTTCCCCAAAGAGCTCAAGACACCATCTTCCAGTGACCCACACCTACTAATACTTGCTGAAGCTCAGCTCTGGATAGAAAGCAGCCTCTATGTCCTTCAACAGATGAACACACGCCACGCAGCACTGCTTTACCAGGAAGAAAACCTTGAATCGTTTGTGGAAGAATAGATGCATTTGAAGAACATACTAGAACGTGAACTAAATCAGACACACAAGCTTAAATATCACTTGGTTTCTCTTACATGAAAATCCCAAAATATAAATAAAAAGTACAGTAAGAGATAATAAGAAATGGAAACAACATCAGCAAATGGAGAAAGGAGGAGGGCAGAGAGGGAAAAGGGAGGAAAAGGTTTTAAGATGTGCTGTGTATGTGTACCGATGCCACACAAGGAATATAAACATGCACTGCGAATGTGTGCTAAAAAGTCATTTAGAAGCAGGACTAATTTCTACACCTGTTCTGAAGGAATACACATGACACTTTTTATTGTATTAGTCGGCTGTGAGTTACTAGACAATGAGAGCCTGACATAAACAACTGATTTTTAAAAAGGTTTGTTTTGGCTTACAGTTTTGGATATTTCAGCCCATGACCAATTGTCCCCTTTGCTTTAGGACATTGTGATGAAGTGTGTGCCATTAAAAAAATAAAATAAAATTGTAGAGATGGCAATATAGCTCAGAGGACTAAAGCGCCTGCTTAGGCAGAGCGCAGCCGCAGGGATCAACCCCCGGCCTGCTGTGCCAGCCCCACCCCTGGGGCATGCTGAGACTGGAATTGAGACTGGGCATGGTAGCCTGTGCCTGTAATCCCAGTTCTTGGGCAGCTGAAAACAGGAGGAGCACTACAAGCCCGATCTGTGTAGTGAGACCCTGTAGACCCTGTCCTAAATACATTTTTTTAAAAAAAATTCACTCCACAGTCAGGATACGAAAGAGTAAAAGGGGGTGGGGCTAGGGCTTCACTCACCCTTGTAGCGAATCCCCGCAAGGAGCATGCCTCTTCTCAGCCCCACCACTCCAAGTTTCCACCACTTCCCAGCATGTCTGCTCCAGGGAGGAAGTCTTCCACAGTTGAGCTTCTCAAGGACATCCAAAATCCAAGCCATAACTCTGTGGAGAGAATTAATTTTTATTACTAGCCATTCTGCAGGTTTACCATTTTTCTATTTTATTTCAGCTGTAAGCAAACAGTCCTACAGAAAAAATGTCTTCAATCCAGCTGCTGGAAAGAAAGCATAGCACTGTCTCCCAGGGTATCTCATACAGACATCTTTACTGTTGCAGCAAATTACCCTGATGAAAAACAACCCTCCTTTTAACTGCATCTCACAGTAAGAATGATATGTAGTTCTACCTTTAAGCTGAGATCCACATGAACTCAACTTCCAAAATTGTTCACTGTAAAAGAAAGTACTATAAGGGCTGGCCAAATAGCTCAGCGGATTAAAGCGCCCGCCAGCAAGCACAGAGGCCGGGATTCAATCCCCGGGCCTGCTGTGCCGGCCCCGCCCCCGGGCATACTGAGACACCAATTGAGACAGGGCGTGGCGGCACGTGTCTATAACCCCAGCTCTTGGGAGGCTGTAAGCAGGTAGATCACTATGAGTCCGGTCTAGTAATGAGAACCTGAACACCCTTTAAACACTTCCCTGAAATATAAAAAAAAAGAAAAAGAAAAAAAAAAGAAGTCTGTGAGGTCTGTTGTGTATGTAGTTCCCTAAAAATTCTTGTAGGGCTAGGGAGATAGCTCAGCAGTCTAAACGCTTGCCTGGTAAGTACAAGGACCCGGGTTTGATCCCTGGTACTGCATGTGTGCAGGCCCGAAACTAGGCCTGGGTTGCACACCTGAAATTCCAGCGCTGGGGAGGCTAAAGTAGGTAGGAGGATCACTGCGAGTCTGAACTGCATAGTGAGACCCTGTATCCAGCAAATACATAAATAAAAGATTTTTTTTAAATTGTTGCAATCATTTCTTCCAAAGGAGTAACGTTCAACCATAGCAGTAGCGGTTCCTACTATGCAGAAAAGAAGAAGCTCCACTTCTTGAGAAGAGCAGCCAGGAAGCAGGCTAAGCACCTGCCTGGCAAGCACAGGGACCCAATTCTGATCCCCGGTGCTGTGGGACTCAAACCCTGTGTGTGCCGTGCCAGCCTCAAAACCAGGCGTGGTGGTGCAAGCCTGCAATCCCAGTGTTGGGGAGGCTGAAGCGGGAGGATCACTGCAACTCCAAGCTGTGTAGCAAGACAAAGAGAGAAAGAGAGAGAGAAAGAGAGAGAGAAAGTGAGAAAGAAAGAAAGAAAGACAGACTAGCCAGGAAAAGCAAGAAATGACATCCCAGGGTCAGCAGATGGCAGTGAGCAGAGCTGAGGCCTGAGGCCGTGTCTGGAGTAGGGGTGGGATGAGGGTGAGCTGGGCTATGGAGGGTCCTTGGAAGCCCCGGGGAAGATAGAAGGTGCTATTTTTAAAGCAATGTACCCAAGTAAGGGAAGAAGACTTGAGGGCTCAAAAGAGGAGATAGGTATGTGGGTGGTGGTGACCTGTCTCGGCCTGTTCAGAAGGCCATAACAAAATGCCTTAAAGCAGTAGCTTATAAGCAACAGAAACATTTCTCACAGTTCTGGAGAAAATGAAAAGCAGGCACTGGCAGTTTCAGTGTCTTGTAAGGCCAGTTCTCTGGTTCAGAGGTGGTGGTGGCAGCCTCAGATGGGATAAAAGGGAAGGGAACTCTCTGAGTGCCACTTATATAAAGGTCCTTCTTCTTTTTCTTGTTCTTCTTCTTCTTCTTATTATTATTATTATTATTATTATTATTGTTGTTGTTGTTGTTGTTTTGAGACAAGATCTTGCTGTGTGGTTCAAGCTGGCCTTGACTTGCAATGCTCCTCCTGCCCCAGCCCGCCAAGTCCTGGGACTACAGGTTTGCACCACCATGCATGGCCTCAATCTCAGTTACAAAAGTTCTTCCCTCATGTCCTAATTAGCTCCTGCGGGTTAAGATTTCCAAGGGACACACGCGTCCAAGTCCATGCCATGGAAAGTCAGAGCCTGAGCAGTTCAGAGATGCTTGCACAGGAATGCATAGCTCCCTCGGAGCTTATTTATAGATCCTATCTGAAGCAAGATCTTAAAAACTTCTCTAAGTACCAGAGAAGCCCTGGGGTGGTAAGATGGCCAGAGCCACCCCATGTGGGCTGCTCCCCAAACCGGGAGGAATGTAGCGGCCTGCCAAGTGATGAGCAGCCTGCTCAGAGGAGGAGCGGTGCGCGAGTCTCTTTCTCTCACAGTGCGATGAGGTTATGCCCAAGCCGTGGAGACCTGTTCTCCAGGACGCCTTGACCCTTTACATTCCATTCTGGGCCTGGAAATGGGAAAGAGCCTTCCGCTTAGCTTTGCATACAGTTTATGGAACTCTTTTGACGTCAGGGTTTGAGAATATGCTGTTGTACCCTGGCATTTTTGAAATTCTCATTATTTAAGATTTGATCAGTGCAAACATTTGGCTGCAAGATTTAAAAAAAGATTTTGAAGAATAAAATTTAAGGGGTAATGTTTCTTTGTTTAAAAATTCAATAGCTATTATTATTATTATTATTATTATTATTATTTTGTACTAGGAATCAAACTCAAAGCCTCACCTTGTCAGGCAGGTGCTGTGCCCCTAAATTATATTCCTGGCTCTTCTTCAATGACTTGTCAACAAGCATATATAAAATCAGACTCAATTCCTATTCATAATTTCATTCTTAATTTTTTGTTTTATTGGTATATGCCTGTAATTCATGCAAATTATAATCATGTTGGAGAGTGGTCCAGAGTTTCAAAGGTGGCTAAAACATTCTGGAAGTTGTGAATATTTAGGTTCATGTCACAGTTTGTCAAATGTTGGCTTTGGTGACACGCAATTCTATTTATAGCAGCAAGAATTTCAGAAGAACAATGCCTGCATAAATCAAAGTAAATAAATAAAAATAATTGATAGGTTATAATTCTATTTCTTGTAAATGGTCACCAAGATAATACAAGAAGGGGGGGAAACCAGGGCACCAAGAAAAAGCCATCCCTGCTTCTCTTTCTCTCTGCATTATCAACAGTGTTCTGTGTTAACGCTTCAATTCTTTTGGAAATTATTTTTAAAACAATAATTATCATGATGATCTTGCTTCATCTCTTACATCTAAATCTTCATTCACGTGTTATTAAAATAATGTCATTCTCAGCACCACATGCCATGCTGGGCCCCGGTGACTGAGCCTGGGCATGGTGGCATGCACCTGTAACCCCAGCGCTTGGGAGGCTGAAAACAGGAGGATTACTATGAGCCTGATCTGTGTAGTGAGGCCCTGTAGACCCTGGACTAAACACAAACCAATAAACAAAGTGATTAATTAAATAAAATAAAATGATGCCATTGCAGGCATTGTGAGTTATACACAGCAAGGCATTTCGTCGCTAGTGGAAGTGCTCCGTACTCCATGTGGAGCTTATGCAGGTGCTCTGATGACAGCTGCAATTATGTCTATGGAGTTATTTTTTCCACTGACATAAAATGTCTAAGAAAAGACACCAAAGACAGACCTAGGAATACCAGAGTCTGAGAACCGCCACTAAAGCATCTAAACATGCAAATGCAAACACCAAAATTCTTCCTTTTTTTTTATCTTGCAGCCAAATGTTTGCGCTGATCAAATCTTAAATAATGAGAATTTCAAAAATACCAGTTTACAACAGCATATTCTCAAATCATGATGTCAAAACAGTTCCACAAACTCTATGTTAAGCTATTTTGCACTTCCAGTTAGTTTTTGCTAAATTGCACACCTATAGAAGCTGTCCTATACCAGCTTTTAGATTCAACGATTGCTCCCAAGACCTGGTATGTGCTGGGAAATGTGTCAAGGATTCTTACATGCTTTATCACATGCAGTTCCTCCCATAACCGTTTACAGCAGACCTTATGCCCATGGTACCCTGAGCCACAGTGGGGTCTGGCTCTCTCACTTTTGAGCCACATGACTTTGTACATGCCGAGGGACCTGTTTCCAACCAGGATTTCATGTTGTTTTCCTTACTACTCTGTGCTATAAAATCCCAGGCAGATGCACACAGTATTTCTCAATCTACAGCAGTTTTACCCCACAAGGAACACTTGGCAGTATCTGGAGACATTTTTATTGTCACATTCAGGAGGGTGTTGCCACCATCTAGTGGGGAGAGGCCTAGATATTTTATTTATAATGGATAGAGAAGACCCCCAAACCAAGGGTGATTAGCCCCCCAATGTTATGAGACCAAGATACAGGAGAAATCTTAGATAAATAAAATAACCAATAAATAAGTAAATGATTAAAGTAGACAAATCGTGAAAGATAAGCCTTAAATAGGCAATAAACATGGGCTGACCTAAAAATAAGAGAAGCATATTTAAACTTTGTATCAATTCAACTCATTCATTTTTCATGATGTAAGGGTTTTTTTTTTTCCTTCTGGAGCACCGAACACAGAGTTCCATTTTTTAAAAACAGTAATGTGTGTCAAATATCATGCCTGAAGACATAGAAATAAGTGAGACATAGTTGCTAACCCCACAAAGTTCAAGCTCAAAATGAGAGGCGGCTGCCCAAAGTGCCAGTCACGTTTATGTGCCGCATAATTGCTGTGGTAGACTCGTATGGAAGGCCCAGAAACTGTCTGGTCAGAGAAATACTTCATTTATAAAATAGTTGATAAAAAATTCTGAATATGTAGGAAGTTTGACAACAATTTGAGATTCACGGTGTGGTTGTAGGATCTCAATCTACTGGATTTTTAGCCAGTATTATCACAATGTACTTTCCAGTATGTTTTTAGAATCCTAGAATTCATTCATTCACATAGGTTAATGCTTTTATTGGTGTGGACAAACAGAAAGACATGCTCTAAGGCCCTACAGAATAATGTCAAAAGTCTGATTTAATAGTTTTATTCTGAAGAAAATGGCCACCCCAGTGTTACTTACAAAACGCAGTTCTAAGGACTCCCGTATTTAACCACCATAACTCTTTCAATGAAAATCAAGGCATGGTCTGTTTATATAAATGTTATCATTTGCTTAGCATATTTGGGATATACCTAATCTTTATGAGTTTTCCTGACAGTAATGCTCGGGAAGTAAATCAACATTTCTTCACTGTCATTTGGAAATAAACATGTGTTGAGTAAGCTAATAAACTGCTTACAAAGTTACTAGTAGGGTAACAGATCCCACTGCATATACTGAAGCTTCAAAGATAAGAGAGAGAGAGAAAAAAAAATCAAAGAACGGAGGGTCGTCAGGTCACAGTGTGCAAGCCCCCTCTCTTTCCTCTGCACTCGATCAGAATTGTTGGTTTTGTTCAGCATTGTCAACATCTAACCTCAGGGTCATGGCCCTAAGCAAAGTCACTGACAAGCGCCTTCTACATGTGACTCACAGTACCCTCCTAACAGGGTCTGCAGTATTCCCTGGCTACAAGCAGTGTGGCACTGGGGGATCTCCTAAAACTGAATTTTGATCACTTTATTATGTTCTGCTTAACATAGATGTACGCTCAGCTTTCTTATGAGGAGTTAAATCCTGGAAAACATAAATAAATCAATAGCTTTGTAGGAAATTGAAAAGATACGAAAATGACCTGTGATAATTTGTGCTTTCTTATGAATCAATTCATCACATTGAACTATCCAAATCCTTTTGCATGTTTTTCTACTAGAATCCATTTTATCTTTCAGTGCTCATTTTTTGTCTCTGCCTTCTTTATTTCTTGATTACATTAGCTATTGACAGCTATTTTAATGCGCTACTTTAAAGCACATTAAACATGTTTTTTCTAACTCATTCACTTCTAATAGTGCTGGGGATTGAACCCAGGACCTTTGCAGTGACCTTCATTCCCAGCCCTTTCGTGTTTATTTATTTGTTTTTAATTTTGAGGGAAGGTCACATTCAAGTCACTCCGTTGCTCAACCTGGGCTCGAAGTTGCAACCCCCTGGCTTCAGGCTCCTGGAGCTCCAAGGCACAGGCATTTATCACCGCGCCTGGCTTATTTCCTTTCTCTGTGCTGCTTAGATTCCTTCAGTTGCTCTTTTCTAGCTTCTTGAATGGACCACTTAACATGACTAAAGCTATTGATTGATTGAAAATTATATGAGCATTAAAACTTAAGCTATGACTTGCTTCTGTCCACTGAATTAGTCATATTCAGTAGATTTTTAAACACATGATACCCAATACTAATGTCCCTTAGTTGTTATTGTTTGCCTTCTATTTCTTTGAAATAATTACTTGGAATTTCAAAATTTATAATGATATATTTTTTATTTTTCTTTGGAATGATTCTCTAAATATATTTCACCTTTGTCAGATGATTTCTGGTTTGGTATATTCATTTTCTTGCTTTTCCTTATTTCTTAAACTTCATCAGCACTTGAACTTCTCCTGGCTTAAGAGCAAAACTGCTCTTGAGAATACTGATCTCCCAGCAAGTGTTGCATGGTTTTCCACGCGTGTGCTGTTACGGCCTCGCCCTCCGCTCTCGGCTGGTGATGACACTAGCTTTCGGGTCTCTGTTCAGACATGAGTATGTATGAGACTTCGCAGTGGTTCTCTAACACAAATGTTTTTGTCTGTTCAAAGTCTATGAAGTTTAACCCGCTGAGCTCCCATTTAGAATCAATCCAGCTTCCTTGCAGCTCCTCCTGCCAATCAAGAGTGTGGAGATGAAGGAGGGAACCTTCTGGAAGGCCTCTCCTTGCACAGGGCTAGAGGGATCTCGGGACGCCTTTGGGAAAAGTCCCCCTGCTCCCTCTTTAAAGTCCTAACTCTCCCAGGCTGCACCAGACGGGGATCATTGGCAGCTCTCGTGTCTCCTGAACCACGGTCATGGTTTTCGGGGTCTTCTCCCCCCAGGCTGCAGCTGCTTCTCTGGTGACACTGGCCCTCTGAGCCCTCTGGGCTACAGCTCTTCCAGTGTTCACGCTAACCCCGGATTGAGGGGAAGGCTGTGCACTCTGTTGGGGGTTCCCTGAAGGTGGGGTGGAATAGACAGTACAGATATGAGAGGGCTTCCTCTGCCCAGCCCCTTCTGCTCCGGCATCCCCGCTCCCACCCCAGTGGTCGCACTCAGCAACTGCCTTCTGCAGATTTCTTACTGAATATTTTTCTTACTGAACTTGTAGGCAGAGTGCCTACAGGAAGACAGGGAAATATACAAAGCAGGGCCACGGACAAGGGTGGAGTGTGTGGACCTCCTTCTCTGACCTCTCCCTCCAATTTAGTCAGCTCTCAGTAGCTAGGAACCCTAGGGAATTCACAAGTCAGCAGTTCACACAGGTGTCTCCCCAGGGGCAAATCATCTGCATGATGCTGCTCAGCTTGCAGGTCTCCACCCTCACTATCTCTCCAAAATTCCTCTTCCCTTCAGGGTAGCCCCTTTGACTAGATCAGGTATGGAGTCCACAGGGGTTCATCTCCCAGCAGCTGTGCATGCCACAGAGGAGGCCTGATTCCTCTTCAGTTCCTGGTTTCAGGGAAGGCAGCGCCCCCCTCCACCTCAAGCCCCTTCGCCCTTTCTGCCTAGGCCGTGTCCCATCCATATGCTGCCCCTTTTACTCACCTTTCAACTTTATCATGGTCTCCTGCCCACACTTTTGAAAATAAAAACTGTCCAACCTTTTCTGAGTATGAATAAAGCCAAAATTTCCAGGGCACAAAATTTGAAGTACCTCTTTGGGAACAGAAGAAAAGCAGTCTTCATTTTATTGTGGTACCTTCGAGTTGAGAAACCAAACACTATTAATTGAGTTGGGACTTGCTTCGTATATTCTCAGTAAATCGTCTTCAGGAGGTGATGAGAGAAGAAACCCAATGTGGGTGGAAAGGAGTTCAGTGCTGACAAAGGATGAGGGAAGAGTTGGCCAATCCACAGCTGTCACCAGGAAGGAGGAAGGGCAAAAGCAGTCTCAGGCTTCCCTCCTGTTTGCGTCCAGGACTCAGTCTGCGAAGAGGTGAGCCTTCCTTCTCCTTGTGTTCTTTAAGTTGTGTGATGCTTTCCAAGTTCCTTTTCTGGCTGCTGCTTCATTTGTGGGTCTTCATTTCTCCAGAAAAGAGGTGCTGCTCTGCCCTTGCACTTTGCAAGGGGAGTTACTTCATCTTAGCCTTTCCTTCTGCTGCCTGCCTCGCTCTCATCTTTCATTTGCAGAGGAGACAGAGGATTCAGTGTCAGAGACAGTTGCTGTCATCAGAAAAGCCCTCACCAGGTTGTAGGCAGACTTCTGCAGAGCATCATTTCTGCCTTTCCTTGAGAACTTGTCTTTGGCTGAAACTCTCTTAGAGCTGTCCTGCCTGCCCTCTCAGATGCCTACCTGTCTGTCCTTTCTACTTCTTCCTTTGGAAGCTTGAAAGAAAGTTTAGAAAGCGCTGACAAAACACGGGACTGAGAAGTGGTGTGGGAGCATCAGGACAAGGTCCCAAGGGGTCAACTCCGCACGCTCACCCAGGCCCCTGGCCCTTCCAGGGTGCAGCTGCCAGGCCTCCTTCCCAGGAAGCTCCAGCACTGCACCAGGGAAGGAGGACACAGTGGAGCTGCTGCTCCTGTCCCCTGGGGATGTCAGCTGGATAACCAATGGCATATATACTGGCTCTGATAAAGGAAGTAAGAGATTATATGCCAGACTACAATCTCTCAACAACTACATCACCTACACTGTGTTAGATTTTAAGTGTATTTGATTAAGGTTGCTAGAATGCCAGTGTGGATCAGCAAGAGCACATTGGCTTGAAGGAACTTTCTCGAAACCCTGAATTAACACTTTGTCAAGGACTGGAGTAGATAGGGCACACCTGTGGCTAGAGTAAGCATTAGAAATCTACACAAAACAATGGCCCAGTTTGAGTAAAACATAAATAGTTTAGTTATCCTGGAATAAAAACCATGTAATGGGGCTGGGGAGATGGCTCAGTGGAATAAGCACTTCCCTGGCAAGTGCAAGGGCCTGAGTTCAATCCCTGGTTCTGCCAAAAAAAAAAAAAAAAACATGTAATGTTATTGCAAAGAAGAGAGTAAGGATACTTGGGGTGCATGCCAATGTGGACTTGCTATGTGAAATCAGAAGAATCAGGAGAGGACTCTGGCCCCAGGGAAGCCCAGGAGACAATGGTCATTGTCAGAGCTCCATGACTGAAAAGTTTATGGAGGAGTAGGTCTTATGCCAGCACTGAGAGTTGGAGACACAGGAACAAAGCCAACAGAGCTGAGTTTGTGAATATCCAACAGGGCCAAGAAGTCTTGAAGTGTTAGAATTTAGATGGTGGCATCTATCTCTCAGAGGCCAGAAAACCACAATGAGCACAGAAATTACCATGGTTATTGATCTTCAAGGGGGCTTGAACTTCAGGGAGTGACAAAGATGATTAACTAATAGAGCATATGGTTTCTAGGGAGAAATAGATGGGAACCAAGGACAATGCTATAAAAACCCAAAGGCAGAAGAGGATAGAGAAGGACGAGGTGAGGAGAAGGAGGAAGTGAGGAGAAGGAGGTGAGGAGGAGGAGGGAGTGAGAAGGAGGAAGTGAGGAGGAGGAGAAAGAGGAGGTGAGGAAGAGGAAGTGAGGAGGAGGAGGTGAGGATGAGGAAGTGAAGAGGAGGAGGTCAGGAGGTGAGGAGGAGGAGAAAGTGAGGAGGAGAAGCTGAAAAGGAGGTAAGGAGGAGGAGAGGAGGAGGAGGGAAAGGTGAGATGAGGAGGAGAATGTGAGGAAGAGGTGAGGAGGAGGTGAGAAGGAGGAGAGAAGGAGGAGGAGGTAAGGAGGAGAAAGAGGTGAGGAGATGAGGACGTGAGGATGAGGTGAGGAAGAGCTGAGGAGAGGGTGAGGAGGAGGAGAGGAGGAGGAGGTAAGGAGGAAGATGACGAGAAGGTAAGGAGGAGGAAGTGAGGAGGAGGAGGTGAGGAAGAGGTAAAGAGGAGATGAAGAGGAGAAGGAGGTGAGAATGGCTGCCTCAAGCCTACACCTTGCTCAGCTCCCAGACTTACACTCCCACTCAGATTTCACGGGTGGAGCTGCCTGGCCTGTCTCATCCTGGGAGCGATAAGAGACCCTTTGAACACCTAGATGAGGCAGGCGTGTGACTCTACTCTGTCCACTGAAGCCCCAGCTCTGTAGAGCTCTTCTTGATCAATTCAGAGTAGTCCTGAGTGCTGCTGCTGTGCCAGGTGTAGGCTCATTGCCAGAGTAGAATTACAAGGTCTTCTGTAGGAAGGATGAACTTATTTATTTATTTTTATTTTTTAAGATTTTTTTAATTTATGTATTCATTTATTTGATACAGGGTCTCGCTACGCAGTTCAGACTTATAGTGATCCTCCTGTCTCAGCCTCCTCAGCTCTGGGATTACAGGGGTGCACACCCAGCACGGCACACCTGGGGCTACAGGGTCGACACAGTATGCAGTACCAGGGATTGAACTCTGGTCCCTACACCTGCCAGGCAGGTGCTTAGACTGCCGAGCTACCTCCCCAACCCTGAACTTATTTATTTAGTGAATAAATTGTTATTCTTCCAATTGGAAAAAGGCTGCAGACTGTTCAGATTCAGATTATAAAAGGAGTAATTTTCACTTTTCATTTTCAGAACTGTGTTAATTCCCCACCACCACCACCATGACAGTGAGTAGAAGAAATGCGAGTCCCTGGGCCATCCCACAGAGCATGTTGATCCGTGATGTCATGTAGGAATATCCTCCTGACAGGGTATTCACACCGCCCGAGGAGAAGGCATGTGCTTCCAAGGGAGAGCAGAAAGCCTATGGAGCTTCAGGAGCCTTGGTTCTCAGGGACACTTGTACAAGCCCAGTGTCACGAGTGGGCTGTGTTATTCCTTCCTAAGTGGAAGACAAACTGCTACTGTCTACCTCCTCCCACAGAGATGCAAACACAGAAGACTACAGAACGGTAAAGACTGTGGACCCATAAAGACCATAGAACGTTTGGGCTTTGGTGGCCACACCGCCTTCTCCTGGAGTGCCAAGGCAACAGTAAGGGGCTGAGCGCAGGCAAGGGCTCCGCAGCAGCAGATCTAGGTCAGTGGGAGAGCAGGCCTGCCTGTTGGGCAATGCGGTCCAGCTTTATTGGCCATGCATTCCGGGCAGTGATGGGGAAAGGCTCAGGGCAGAGCTTATGGGAAGCCCTGATACCAGAGCCGCAGTTCAGGCCCTTGGCATTCGGAAGCCAGGCTGACTTCACAGCAGAGAATTAAAGGCACAGTTTCTTAGCAACAGCCCCAATATGAAACACTTGAACACAAGCCACCACGCATCCCGAGCTGCAGGTTAAGAAAAAGGGTGGGTACCGGTAGGCCTGCACAATAATAGAGGGGAATAGCTACCCTTGCTGAGGGCTGCTCACCAAAGACTGGGCCAAATGGGGTAAATTTTGAGCTCATTCCTATAAGAAGCAGCAGTTTAGGGTGAGTACTCCCGTGGGGTGCTCTGGGTGGAGAGCGCTCATCTCTGGCCTGGTAGAAACTTAGGGCATGTTGAGAGTCCGTCCGCCCTTCCTGCCCAGTCCCCTTCCCACAGGTACCTATCTCTGCACACCATCATAGTTCCCTCTCTCCCCCCTCAACAAGGATTTAAGAAACTTCTTGTATGAAAATCCTGTCTGGATGTCCACCTTTGGAGGTCCCAAACTAACAAGGGGGAGACTGTAGGTGTTAGCCTGTGAGGAAAAAGCCACACAGAGTGAGGAACTCCGCTAAGGACCTGCTTTTCCTGAATAATTTTACCCTGGAATCATTTTCCCCCGAGCCATGGTAACGAACCTCTAGCAATGATAACTCCTAACTCCACTAACTCCATTCACAGAGTTAGGGCTGCATTTTCCCAAGTGCTCCTCCTCCCAGCAGAATAGAAATGTGGAGCTGAATGGGGATAAAGGAGGAGCCCCCCAGCCCAGGCTCCAGCTCCCCTCAGGGCTCCATTCCAAACCCCTTTCATAATCAAGTGCTGACCTGAGACCAGAGGAACACTTGCTGATCATGGTTCTGTGTGGTCTTTCTGTTTCAAAAGAGTGTTTCCTCCCTCCCATTAATTTCAACCTTATTAGTGTTGTAAATGAGCCATTAGGGAGCTGTTAGGACGGCTCCCAAATGCAGCCCACCCTGGTGAATGCCTGTGCGACTCGCATTAGAGCCCAGGGCGCACCCTGCCCTCCACTTTTGTGGTTTTATATTCAGAGTTGCCTTGGGGTTTGATGGAAAAATCTAGAAGTGAGAGCCCCACTGTACCAGTCACTAGCCATCTTAACTGGAATTAGCAATCCCTTTTACCAAACACATCCTCATTTTTAAGCAAGAGAACACCTGGTCAATTTTTAAAATTATGTTTATTTACTTAAAGTTGATAGATAAAATTGTACGTATTGATCATACATAACATGATGCCCTGGGGCACATAAGCGAAACCCAAACAACATCCCAGTTGATATCGACCACTTTCTCAGCCTTCCCTGGGGGCTTCTGTACCACAGCTATAGCCCTCCACACTGCAGAGGTGTTGGGCGCCAGCTGCTGTGCAAGGTGCACGTTATGTTGAACATGGATTCCTTGTGATATTGTTCTGCAAAAGTGACTTCATGACACAATAAATCTAGAAAAGCCTGCCTTAACACACACACACACACACACACACACA
>NDGM011150086.1:0-13337 GCA_002564305.1 Octomys mimax | reverse complement strand
AATGTCTAAGAACAAGGAAGGGGCAAATAATTTAGAATTAGGACATCCACACAATTCAACAGAATGTAGCATTTAATGCCTAAGAAATACTAAAAGAAAACACTTATAGAATGTTAGTATATTGTCATCTGTGTAAATAAAAACAAAGGCTATAAAAAAAATGGTCGTATAGTTACAATTTTAGGAACGATAACCAGAAATTTTCCTTTCCTTTTTCTTGTGTGCAGGAATAAAATAAAGAGAAGCATCTTTTTTTTGTAATTTTAAAATGAAACAAATTCATGGAGTTATACCATAGTCTTTAAAAATAAACAACAGTTTAAATACCCAATTGACATCAGCTTTTGACTGAAACAGTTACATCTAACATACTAGGTGAATACTTAGTATATGCCAAATTCTGCAGCTAGGGCTGGAAAGTAATCAAGACAGTACACTGGCTTCAGGGTGTGGTAGTGCATGCCTGTAATCCCAGCACTCTAGAAGCTAAGACAGGAAGATCACCTTAAATTTGAGGCAAGCCCAGACTACTCAGAATATTCAGGAGCAGCCCAAACTACAAAGCAAGACCGTGTCTCAAAATAAACAAAGAAAAAGCAAAACAAGGAACAAAAAGAAGGTTCAGAAACTTCATTCTTCCCATGATTCTGATCACTAACTGAACTAGATGACAACCAAATCAAAATTCCCCAGTAACGCCAACAGTAAACCTAACCAGGTAATTTTTGCTTTGGTTCTCATACTATTTGGTTTGTGAGCAGAATTGTGGGAAATAATTAAACTCGTGAACCAAGGTACCACTGTAACTACTAAACGGTAGTAATCCAAACATTCAATGTTGTTTCTACAAATGTTTTATAAATGATTTTTATTTTTTACGAAGTAAAGGAGTAGTATTTTTCCTATGACCACTTATTCCCAATCCCTTTACATTAGAGAATAAATTCTCCAAGGAAATACTTTATTCCCTGAAATTCCTTTACCTAATTTATCACATATCTAAACAACATGGCTTTTGTAAATTAGCAATGATGTCTTAAACTAAAATAGAAGTTAATTGGCTAATAATAAAACAGACTTAAGGGTACCATGGGAAAAAATTCAACATTAACCTTTGTCTTCACAGATGGAGTGATACAGATTAAAAATACATATTTTTATATATGTAAATAGCAAAAAATACCTATATTATAAACATTACCTTTTTATTTAACTGAAGTACATATTCGATTTGTAAATTTCATTCTGTAAAGTTCACTGCACTTATTTTGTGAGGCTTTTTATTTTAAAGACAATAAATATGATACAGATATTGCATTCATTTATATTTTACAACTTCCTTAAAATATATAATATGAAGCCTGTAAACACGCAAAACAAAGAACAAACTGAAAGTCAAAAAACTTCAGAAACATAAGTGCTTTGTATTTTTCCTATCACTTCACTATATCTAAAACCACTGAGATTCTGCTGCCTTGTTCACCTTTTTATCTTGTGTATCAATGAAAAGTCCCACTAGTTACTTTGACATCTTTCAACTAGCTGCAGTTTCCACCCGTTCCTTTAACTATACAGCATGAAGGTTCTGTATACAAATACAGCAATCACAAAAATAATTACACTGAAGTAACACTGTGTCCCCACCCCACAGATGCAATGAAAATGTTTACTAAAACTTTTCTTCAAATAAGACACAAACTATTACTATAGCTCATAATTCAAGAAAGCATCACTATATTTAAAACTACAGAAAATAGCATGGTAGTCTAGGAATACTAGTACTTAGAGGAAACAATAAAGGTAATATATTTATTTTCTTCCTGTTTTGACATCAATCATTAACATATTATTTTTCAAGAGTCCAACACTACAGTTAATATACACTGACATATGCATAAAAAGACACTTTAAGATCATAAATTTTATTTCCATCCACTATTCTGTCCCAACATCAATAATGATCTTGTTTATCTCAAAAGACCAAAATTTCCCAAACATTATCCTGGATACATTTCAAAACACACTATAGCCTATCACATGCTAAAGTAAATATTAAACTTTTTAAGTTCCAAAATATTTATTTAAAATTGTCCCTAGAATTGTGAATAGTATAGCTTAATGTTTTGAAAAAATTTGTTTTTACAGCTTGATATTGAATTAAGCTTCTGTTTTCAACCTTTGAATATGTGAAATGTATAAAAAGCAATGGAAAAACTCTGTAAGATTTTCCTTAAATGTATAACATAAATGAGATTCAAAGAGGAAAAATCTAAAGTATATCCTTCACTTCTAAAAGGCAAATAAATTCTATTACAAAATGTGATTTCTCTTTGGATGGGTGAATAAAATTTAAATTTTTATTTAGCATACTCAATGTTAGATTTTAACTACAATAGTTCCCTTAACTAATATCCATTTAACTGTCCTACCTCAGCTGATACTTTTGTTTTTAGCCTTTAGTAAATGTAAATACTGTATGCCCATGGCATGCTACCCACTCATAACATCCACAGTCATTTAAAAATTTTTTACTTTGACATAAGGTCATGCCAAGTCAATAAATTGTTCAGGCTGGGCTTGAATTTACAATTCTCCTGCTTCAGCCTCCCAGAATGCTGGGATTATGGGCATGAGCCACTACATACAGCCATAATCAGGCACTCCTAATCCCAGTAATTGAATTACATGCTAAACAAGTCAGTTATCATTCCTAAACCTGTTTATGCCAGTTCACTTTTTATATTCCTTACATAACTGAACTGTATTATTTAAGTTTATGGACTACAGTATAAAAAGTAAGTTATTCTTTTTAAAAAGGTGTTACATTAAATAAAGATAATGTAACTACAAAATATTAGGGAACACATAAAAAAGTCAGAAAGCGCCCAGAATCAGAGTTTTCAAAAGTACCTTTAAACTCTTAATCAAATTTAGGGGAATCAAAACTAGAAACTATAAATCGTACATAATGGATATAGTTAACACAGCATCATGTGTCACAAAAGATGGAAATTGTTCAACATGAAAAATTTGACAAATGACTATTTTATATGTTAACTTAAAATTTTTAAATAAGATGTAAATTTCCTATGATTTTCGTGATTTAACTTTTTCTATAACTTATCAAGTAATGGCCCCAATTTCACTAGATATGAAATACTACACACCTATGTAAAATACTACTATGTAGAAATAAGCACTCCAAAATAACCAGATGAAAAAGTATTAGAATATATGCCCACAAAAGCAAGAATCTTCACTTTATTCACCGATATATTCAGTTCCTGTTCTACTGGTGATGCTCATGGACCCTTGATGGATGAGAAACAGGAGCTTACCGTGATCACAGCCTTGCTGAGACAGATGGATCCCCTGCAGCCATACTCTGTCTCATCTTCAGATTTGTAGTAGCTCAAAGTATTATTTTTCAAAACTACCCAACGATCCTGCCAACCGTGAATGTAGTTTGTCCACTGGGGGTTGGGGGTAGAGAGGAAAAAAACAAAAAAACGAAGTCAGAAATCCAAACTTTTAAAACTCAAACTGTGAGAAGTTCTAACTTAGTTACATATATTTGGTACAGGGTCTCTACGCAGCTTGGACTCATAGTGATTCTCCTGTTTCAGCCTCCCCAGTGCTGGGATTACATGTGTGTGCCACCATGCCCGGTCTTGGTGGCCAGCTTGGTGCACCTGGGCTGGGGCAGCACACGCGGTCCTGGGATTGAACCAGGGTTTGTGGGCTTGCCTAGGTACATGTTTAGACTGCTGAGCTATCTCCATGGTCCTCTAACTTAGTTATAAATATGAACGATAAAGTGATAACATGAAAAGCTGAGAGTTCTGACACTATACAATGATTTTCAGTAATTTTTACAATATTTTAAACAGACAAGAAATAAAATGCAACACTTTATGGCTAACACTTCAAAAATCAAACCAAGGCAGGATTCTGATGAGAAGTTTTGCTTCATTCTTTATATGTTTCACCCTCCCTCCTCACCACCTTTGGGGCATTTCAATTGTTCTGATCCTTGTCAATAATAAACATATTCAATAGAAAATTAAGTCCATTTCTGTAGTCTCTCTCACACCAGGTACTGTACCATGGCTTTGAAATCAACAGAAGTATGTGGCCAATCACTGTCAAAATTATGTTGTAAGTCACCCTCATATGAAAATTTATGACAGTCATAATTACCTCAAAGTAAAAAACAAACAAACAAACAAAAAACTACGTGAAATCTTTAGTCCACATCAACTATCAAATTCTTCCCCTATAGAACTCAATACTGTTTAAAATGTTCAGTTCATTTTCCAAGTTTCTATGAGGATATACTTTCCAATTCTGGGGTAATAATACAAATATAAATTGGTATGAAAAAATACTAGAGTTTTTCTGTAATACTGTACCTGAAAGTGATTTTTGTGTTGCTAAAATATTTATGCAGAGATCACAATCAATAAAATGGCAAAGGAAAAAATGAAATTTCTATGCGAAAAATTACTTTGCATATTTTTCTTTATGTTCTGGGGTTTTAAGTATTAATAATTCAAAAAAAGTATCTACCAATTCTAAAAACTAATTCCAAATTGATCTGTTTCAATATAATAAACTGCCTCAGGTTTTTCACCTATGGAGAAATCTCTCTCTTCCTATTCCCTAACATCTTCAAAGTTCCATTTTTAGGACCCTAAAAGCTCATCTACCCACACAACTGAACTCATTCTTCTCTAAGGGATCCCTAATCACTGTCCCTCCTCCTCCTTTTTTTTTACTGCTTGCAAATTACCATCACTTAGATATTTACATAGTACAAAACTCAATTCTCCTTCTGTGAGGTCTACGTCCACCCTGTTCCTGTACACAATTCTGCAGTTAGGCAAAACCTGATTTAGGGTTACAGTGCATTACACAAACAGAATAGTAGATAAAAGATTAAATAAACTCAACTACTGTACTACTTATGTGAGAAGAGATTTGACAAGTTAATTTCTGTGAGCTTGTTTGATGGCTGAATAAAATAATGAAAATGCTTAGTCATAGAAGATAAACTGTTTCTTCTTATTCCTTATAGCTCATCTCCAAATTTCATTAATCTTTCCTTCATATTAATCCTTAAAATATAAACCTGCTTATGATATTTACAGTAGCACAGTCCATAACAGCTTGGAAGCAGCCAGTATAAATATAGGAAGTATAACACTTATACACAATGGAGTACTACTGTGCCATAAAGAAGGATAAACTTATAAGCAAACAGATACACCATGAGACTATAATGTTAAGTGAAACAAATCAGACATAGGAAGTTAAACAGCACATGGTTTCTCTTATATGAGAAACCCAAAATATAAATACTGTAAAGAGAAAACAAAAGATAATAGGAAGTAGGGAGATGGATCTTTCTCAAATGGAAACAGAATAAACAGATGCAAGGCAAGGTGAGGGGAAAGAATTGAGATTTGTTATGTACAGTTACCAACTCCTCATGAGAAACATAATCATTATCTACCCCAAACATGTACTAAGAAAGAGGAAAAAATAAACCCTTACATTTGCCTTGTCTTCCAAATATTCAATTATTCAATGAAACTAGCAAGCTTCTTGATTCCCAAGAAAGCCTAATAACTTTGTCCAGCAGCTTCTGCTTCTTTATAAATTATATAAACATATTTATGTATTAGGGATACTTGCTTGCACATATGCGTATATATTAATTTTATGGGGATACCAGCTCAATTTATAAGGACAGCTTCTCATTGCCTATTTTACCAGTAGGTTAGATTGGCATTTAAAATTCTCCATGGATTTATTCTTTCTTGCTTATCATTAATAACCGTAAGATTAAACAAGATTAAATTTACTTCTAGCACACAGCACTTGTACTTTAGCTAATGAAATGGCCAATGTGTCTTGTTGGAACAGACTCCATCCCAAGTGACTAGGGGGTCCCTAGCACTTATGTTCCTATGTCTTACATTATTTCCTTGTAGAGGAATCCACCAATTATATAAGCTTCAGGACTCCTTATTCAGTAAATATGAGCTACTATTAAGACACCTGGAAGGCAGGTTGTTGCTTCCGCTCTCATGTTCATTCCCTAACTTCCCATTAAAAACCCCAGACAAGTCCATATTCTAAACACTACAAGAGAATTCAAAAATCATGTAGTCTACAGTCTAACAAGTGCAATTCAAGAAAAAACAAAAAAAGAGGTACATTTAAAATGAGAGTCAGAAGCAAGTTTAAAACACTATGGGAAGTAAAGGGAAGAATACCTTCAACGACTGTCAAAGGAAAAGCTTTATGAAAAGGGCAGCATTGACAAGGACTCAGAATTTTAGGCAACAAGAACAGAGACGTAAACGGGAGGAATTCTGAAAAAGATGGAGGGATTCAGATAAAGTTTAGTTTACTAAGCTTTGAAGCCCCAAGGCATAAGTCTTCCCAACAATGTTTTACCCTGATATTTGTTATAAAACACCTAAAATTACTACTACCCAGTATTTCTGGAAACTTTCATAGGTATTTCAGATTGTTATACAAAAGAGAAAAACTCTGGACTGGCACATCCTTAATATGAATTTATGCCCCTCCTGTTCCAGATCCATTCCATTTTAGGGGAAAACACATTAGTATTTGGTCTTACATTACTCCACAGAAGGAAAGGAACAGATGCTGAGTTGTAACTGTTGTTTCCGTATCAGGTACAGTTAAAAACACATTTCCTAACATCCCCATCTATCTATCACATAGTCAATATGTTCAATACAGAGTCCTAAATTGTAAACTACATTTGATCTAAAGAAACCCTGGGCAGATTCTACCCACACACAATTTGTCAGCTATAGTAAAATTAAGCCTTACGTTTGACATACTCATGCCTTTCCTAGACCATCTCTCATAGGACTTTAAAACCTAATGCGAAACAATTCCACAAATGATGTCCAAATGACTTTAAGATGGAAGAATTATTTCTTAATAGCCAGTTGTTGCACATGATCCGATATCCTATGACCAGCTTGTTGAGGGACTAGCCTTAGCTCCCCCTTTCCAAGTTAACTGCTGGCTCCAACCATTTCTAAAAGTTTCACAGGAAAGGAGAAGGAAGTCAAAAACTGAGTCTACTCATAGCAAAAACTAAAAACAAAAACCAAAAAACCCATTATCAAGAGATCACTCAATTTCAGTCCTGTAAATGACTATTTACTTTGCTAAAATGTTTTAAGTTTTTAAGAATACAAAAAAAAAAAAAAAAGGTTTTGCCTGACTTTGAGCCTCTTTACTGCAAAATAAATATTGTATTAAATAACGCTTTTCTTCCTGGACTAAAGGTTGGTCTCCATTCTGACAAATTCCAAATTACTACTAATATGTTTTGTACCCACTGGATCATGTGCCAATTAATAGCTCTTTTCCGAAACGGGGTAAGGCGTGAGGAGAAAGTACAGAAGTGCTCCACACCGACGATTACTACCATCTCAAATTTCAGGTCCAAACCAAGTCAACTGGCTTGTCTACACAGCCGCCAGCAGGGTCCCCCACAGCTATTGGGCACCTCCAGACTCTAGTTAGAAAGGTCAGATCTGAACCGCCCTCTGGTCGCTTACTACTTGAGACACCGCCTCAGCCCAGCCCAGATTCCTACACCCGGGACAGCTGCCGCCCTGGGTCTCAAGTCACGGTGTGCAGCGCATCTCCTGAACTAGATCTCGGGCTAAGACACACTTCCCGGCTCCCCGGTCGCCGCGGGGCAGGCGAGGAGGGCAGTTGCCCGCTCCCCCGTCCGCCCCGCACCCCGGCACATTCCGCAGCCCCCGCCCCGGGACGATCCGCGCCTCCAGCCGGCCCCACCCCAGTCGCGGGCACTGCCGGCCGCGCGGCAGGTGAGGCTGGGCAGCGGGCCCGCGGAGGCTCACCTTGCTCAGGATCCCGCAGCGCTCCACAGGCGGCCCTGACTCCGTCTCTGGGTCCTCCTCGGAGCCCGACGAGTTCCAGCTCTGGTTATCCGACATGGAGGCGCGACAGGCGAGCAGGAGCCCGGCCCCCGCTCCGCGAGCTGCGCCGGGGGCGCCCGGTCCCGGGGGTGAAGGGTCGGGGGATGGCGAAGCCCAGAGCGCCCGCTCCGGGGCGGGAGCGAGCGGGAGGAGGGGCGAGGGCCGCCGCCGCCGCCGCGCCTGACACCGAGCGGACCGGGGAAGGAGGACAAGCGGCGAAGGAAGCCTGCCCTTCCAGCCGTCAGCCGCCGTCGCCGTGACCCCTGCGCTGCGCCCCGCGCCGCCACCCGAACTCGGCCCCCTCGGTGCCAACCTCAAGTCGGGAAGGAAAAGACAGGGAAAAGGGAAGAGAAAATTCAACTGCGGGAACCTGGGTCCACTCACACCTCCGCTACCGCCGCCATCTTCCAGCCTGGCCCACTATTTACCCTCCCCTCCCCTCCCCGTTCCCCTCCCCTTCGTCCTCCCCTTCCACCCCCTACACTCCGCCCCATCAGTCCCCCGCCCGGCGTCTGACGCCACACGCCCGAGGCTGGGGATCCCCCCTCCCGCACCCTACCTCCGGCCCTCGCGGGGAACGACGGGTAGGAAAGTAGGCGGAGCGGACGCGGGAGGCGGTGGGATAGGAGCGCCGCTGAGCGGCATTCTGGGAAGAACGTGCGGCCTCCTGGGAGTTGTAGTCGCAGTCCTGGGTCGGTGGTGAGTGTCGGGCGCTGGCACGTCCAGTCCGGTGGTGGGTGGGCTTCATGTGACAGTTGCGTGTCTGTCCCACCCCTTGCTTTTATCTCTGCCTAGCGTATTTAATGAAGAACTCTCTTGGGGCTTGCGGGCTAAGGCAGGAGATAATCCTCCGGTGAGGATGTCAGGGTTGTGTTGCATGGCGGTTTTTCCCGAACATCTTGGGGCTTGCCTGGGCAGAACTGTCCCGGCACTTTCGCCTAAACTACAGCCTGGGGGACGGGAGTGTGACCTGTCTAGTGACCAAGGGATTTCTTTTCCCGTACCCAGCAGTCTAAATCTCAATGGAGTTCATAGCTTGCGCTTTGAAAGCTAACCTCATGCTTGACGTTTCCCGCCTTTGAAGAATTTCTTCAGTCGCTCCTCACAAACACTTCACCTTGATAGGGGTCTAGAGTTAATTTTTAGAACATGTTTTTGCAGT
This sequence comes from Octomys mimax, assembly GCA_002564305.1. NCBI lineage: Eukaryota > Metazoa > Chordata > Mammalia > Rodentia > Octodontidae > Octomys > Octomys mimax. The sequence continues at coordinate 4,175 of NDGM011150086.1, read as the reverse complement.
TATCAGAATAAATGGCATTAGAAGAGTTTTGAATTAACATGAGAATGTTAGGCGATAGCCTAAGCTATCTATAAATGAGTAATCTTTTTGAGACCCAGGTTAACCTTTCCTACCTACTTATTCCTGAAAGACAGGAAGGATTGCAATAGAACTATTTTAATATATGAAAGAACAAAGTGCACTAGTTTTATTGGATAAAAGAGGAGTACGCAGGAGAAGGAATGGTGCAATTGGTGGAGCCATTATGTTTTTTGCATTGTAAAGATAACTTCTGAGACCTTTGATTTTTTTTAGCTTCTTTCCTCTACCTCTATATCTTGTCGATTTTCTTATAATTGCTAACAGTAAAATTTCTTATTAAACCTTAGAGAAAAAATATTTGCTTGGTACCAGGATAGAAAGTTGAGGATATTTTAAAGTTGAGAGAAAAGGCACAGTGGCAGGAAATAATTGGTAGCAATTGGAGAGAGGCCAGCTTTACTGGGATCCTCTGGAAAATCAGGCAGGGAAGCATCTCTGAGCAGTATCTGTGATATCTTTCATTTTCCTAGATTGACACTCAATAGATATTAAATCTGCCGATCTGCATTTTCCCATTGTGAAATCATAATACGTGCAGTTGAAAGCTAGTCAAATGAATAAAGCTTTGAGAGATAAAGCTTTTGAAAATACTGTGTCAGCATGTTAAACATAACCTCAAGGTTGTCATTCAAAAAGAAAAAACCCTCAGCACATTTTTCTTTTTCACTGACTTACATAAAGTATGTCTTCAAGATGTTGAATTAAGCTTTATGTCACCTTGCTTTCAAAGATTAGTGTTCCTATTTCTAATTCTTTTAAGAACTAGGTTTTAAGCTAATTATGTGAACTATTGAGAAATTTACTTCACAGTGCAGTTTAGAATCACAGGAATATAGTATAACTTTGTTTTTAAATTGAACTTTGTGGGCTGGTGAGATAGCTCAGCAGTCTAAAGCACCTGCTTAGGCAAGCTTAGGCAAAGCGCAGGGACCATGGTTTGATCGCTGGCACCACATGCTGTGCCAGCCCCGCCCCTAGGGCAGGCTGAGCCAGGCCTTAATCTGAGCATAGTTATACATACCTGTAATCCCAGCGCTGGGGAGGCTGAAAGCAGGAGGATCACCACAAGTCCCAGGTGTGTAGTGAGACCCTGCAACAACCAAATACATAAAAATAAGTAAATTGAACTTTCTGTTGTATTTGATGTATTTATGTGTTGTGCATGATTGTAACCACCATTACTGAAAATACTAAGGTGTCCACTTACTCAGTGGGAAATTGCTTTGTTATTTATTATTAATGTGAGAAAGAATGCCTTTTTTTCTTAAAGCCAGGGTCTCACTGTGCAGTTCAGGCTGGCCTTGAGCTCACTTTGTAGTCCAGGCTGGTCTAGAACTCCCAAGATCCTCCTGCCTCAGCCTCCCAAATGCTGGGATTATAGGCGTGCACCACCATGCCAGGCTCAAGATACCTTTTTTTTAAGGAAAAAGAAAAGGTTCTCAGCCAGGTGTGATGGCACATGTCTGTAATCCCATCAGTTAGGATGATGAGGTACAGGATTGACAAGTTTCCTACCTACTTGGTCGACATAGTGAATTTAACACCAGCCTGAACTACATAGTGAGACCCTGCCTAAACAATAACAACTTCTTTCTACTTGTTTCTTTATACCTATGACATTATGTCAATCAATAGTATAATTTGTGGATAAATTTGTCTGAGCAGCAGTATTCTTAATTCAGCTAATGATTTTTAACATTTTTCATTTGCTTAATGCCTGCGTTTATGCTATCTTACTTAATTCCAACATCAGTTCTGTAGGCTTTATTATATCTATTCTCTTCCTGATATTTCAGATGAAGAAACTGAACCACAGAGAAATAAAATAATTTTCCAAAGTTTTTATTGCTAGTAAAAGACATAATTAGAGTTTGAACCCAGCGATCCAAATCCCAGAGTTCATTCTCATTAGAGTTCATCAGTTCCTCTCTATCTCCTTCTTCTTCCATCTCACCTCACTTCCCCATTGAGATGTCCTCTGAGTTACAACCTCATCTCTGCCCTCTGCTTCCACTACCAAGACACAGAAGCCAAAAAACCATAGGTTGTGGAACTGAGCATATTTTCAATTTCACTGATCGACAGAAAGATGAGGGCCTTTGTGGCAGAGGAGCATGTCCCAAGTTGAAATTAAAATATCGTCTGATTTTTTTAAAATAGTGCTGTAAAGAGCCAGTTTTCCTCCTCCAACTGCTGTAACAAAATATAGCGGCAAGAGCGGAGTGGAGGTAGGTGTGGGGGGGACAACTCTAGCCTCTTGTCCTCTTGTAAGGGCAACAGTCCTGTATTTAGGTCAGGCTTTCATGTTAATTACTTCCTTAGAGAACCTGTCTTTAAAATATTGATATTGAAGATTATATCTTCACAGTATGACTTTTGGTGGAGCACGGTGACTTCCTAGCTAAGTCTCTAGGTTCTGTATTTATATAGTATTTATTATAGTAAACATGCATTTTTGATTCAGTAGTGCTTTGTTAGAAAACCTGGAAATTTTAATTGTTCCTCATAACACTCTTTCCACTTCCAAATGGAACTGTAACCACTAAAAAGTGGAGATTTTTTTATGAGATGCGATTTTGCAAATTTAAAAAGTTTTTATTGCATAAAATAAAATAATAGGGGCCAGGGGGATAGCTCAGCAATCTAAGCACCTGCCTGACAAGCACAAGGTTCCAGGTTCGATCCGTGGTACTACATGCTGTGCTGATCCTGAAATCAGGCATGGTGGCCCACATCTGTAATCCCAGCACTAGGGAGGCTGTGATAGGAGGATCACTACGAGTCCAAGTTGCATAGTGAGATGCTGTACCAAATAAATAAATCTTTTTTAAAAATAATAAAATAATATATGAATAGCAGCAATCTAAAACTTAGAGGACAGGTGAATAAAATACAACATATGACTCATGCAGCTGGTATTTTTTGCCTTATTTTAATGAATATGATAATTAGATGGTAAAATTACAGACAACTTGAGTTTTCTTCTATGTATCATTTGTATGGAAAAATATCCAAAAATATATTTGTATTAGGATAGTGTTCCTAATACTTCTTCATATCAAAGTGTTCTAAGCTAGTTTTCAGCCTGGCTTTGTTGTTCTTCTCTCCATTTTATTCTTCACCATCAAAAGAATTGATGATTGTAACATTTCTTAAGAATTGTCTCATGTGGTGGTATACATCTGTAATCTCAGCATTTAGAAGACTGAGGCAGGAAGAGTGCCATGAGTTCGAGGTCAGCCTGAGTTACATGAGTTTAAGGCCAGCCCTGAGCTACATAGTGAGGTCTTGTTTCAAGAACAAAAAGAATTATCTCTAGTTTCTTGCCCCTGAGCTACTGACACCTGTGATTCATGTTCTGATGGATAGGTAATGATATGTCACAACTAATTGCTGCCTAGCTACCAAAATTTATGAGCATCCCAATTTTTGAGATATTAAAATGAGAAAAATTATATGTCCTTGAGGCAATGAAATATGATGCTTACTTTTTATTAAACTATGCCCTCATTTTTCTTAAGATGAGCATCTGAGTTTCAGATATATATATATATATATATATATATATATATATATATGTATATAACCTCTATATAGAGTCTACCATTATGTAAATTGTACTTTCTCTTCTGGGATATTTGGAAATGTAATCCTTTTTTTTAGTTTTTATTAGTAAAGTTTGTAGTACATAATGTTTACATTCATTATGAGGAATTGGTACATATACATAACACATCTCAATTTTCCTCCTTTCCCCTTAGCCCCCCCCCATTTGGCCTGCATCAGATTCATTTATTTATCTCATAAATGCTTATATAGTTAACTATCATATATACAGATTAACAGCTAGACTAAGACAAAAAACATATTAAATACATAAGAAAATTATACTAAATCAAGGTACACTTTAATATACATTTTTACATTGCCCATGCTGGATTACAGTAACTTTTTTCCTCTTTTTTCCTATAGTCTGTCTTTTGTTTTGTACTTTATTTATATATTGAATTTTTCTTTTTCTTTTTTTTTTAAAACATTTATTTATTTATTTAGAGGGAGAGAGAGAGAGTGTGTGTGTGTGTGTGTGTGTGTGG
>NDGM011150081.1:0-13161 GCA_002564305.1 Octomys mimax | reverse complement strand
ATAAAGCAAGACCTATATAACAAAAAATGTAACTTTTGTATCTGACAAGTTCAGTCAAATCCCTTCGGGATTTACCCTGAAGCCCTGTACAGCAGTTTGTAGATCTTTTGCCAGTGTCAGCCATATGGATGAGTCACAAGATGGCTAAGGCAATGGGCCTGAGAATCTCCATCAGTTTTTTGAAACTAGCTGTAATTGGTAGGATTTTCACCCTGACTAACTATATATGCTAATACCTGTGAACTAAGCTAGTGCACCGAGGATAGCAATGTGTAATACTAGGGCCATGCTTGGAATGCCTGTTATTCTGCTCTTCTAAATGAATACTGCTCCCTTTGCCATATCAATTATTGCTGTAGTCTGTCTCAAATAAATGTTTATTTTATTTATTTATTTTTTATATTTTAGGGAAGGGTTTACAGAGTGTTCAGGGTCTCACTAAGAGATCAAACTCATAGTGATCTGCCTGTTTACAGCCTCCCAAGAGCTGGGATTACAGGTGTGCACCACCAAACCCAGTCTCAATTGCTGTCTCAGTATACCCTAGGGGTGGGGCCAGCACAGCAGGCCCAGGGATCGAACCCCTGGGCTCTGGGCCTGCTTACAGGTGCTTTAATCCATTGAGCTATTTGGCCAGCCCTTAAAATAAATGTTGAAAAAAGATAATAAGAGACAAGTAAAAAGTCATAGGACTATCCTGCTACAATGTTGCATATGGTTAGATTTCTATATTTCTGTGAAAAAATGTGTAATTGTTTATTTTTATTTTATTATTACCTTATTTTTTCACATTCTATAGGGATTTAAAGTTCAGCATATCAATGATTGTTGTATAATACTTGTTCCATGTTGTCTAAGGTGTTTGATATTCAGACAGATAATGATGTTAAACTCAAATACCTATGTTATAGGGTAATAATATCATTAAGCTTCTCTTCTAGAGGGTTAACAACTTAAGTTTGCAGGCCAAAACATTAGAGAAACAAAAGGGCTACAAGAATAGTCAATATTTGGGCCCTAGCCCTTTAAGGTCAGTGAGGACTCAAGACATGAGAACCTGTACTGTAACATCCTGTAACTCAGTGATGTCCCAAATTTTTTGTTTAAGGAGATTATGGAGCTACAGGGGAGAGTGATTGACCATGTACAGTGGGCCTAAGGAAAGTCACATGGAGAGAAAACATTCTCTCAGGCTTTCACAGAGAGCAACCTGGTCAAGCCATGGCTATGAAGTACTCTTCTTTAAATATACGGATGCAGGACAATGGACTGCTTTTGGAATTCCCTAGGATGATCTCATTGGTTTGCCTATACTGGTTGAAACTTCTGAAGGAGTTGGGAGGAGGGAAACCATGGCTCCAGTATTATTTGCTTTCTGAGCCTGTTATATAGATTCAGTAGAAGCAGAAAGACCTTGATTTTCCCAGGTGTGTTAGAGGAAATCAGCCTTGAAAATATGGAAGTAGTTGAAAGGATGAGAAATGCAGATGGTCTTCCTGGTGAGATAATGTATCCCTTGATTGAGAGCCAAACATGAAGCCCTGTTTTCATATCAGATGCATCCGGGTGGAGGAGCTCCTGTCATGCTGAGCTGAGGAGTGAGAGGGCCTGGGTAGCATGAATTCTATGGTCTCCAATTGTTACTAAAACAATTTAGTAGATATTATGAATAAATGGCCCCTTACATATCCTAACTAATCACATAGGTGTTGTACTAAATTGTAGCAGTATCAGGGGATGATAAATAATTGCTTGTAAAAATATTTGTCATGAATTATGGTTATTTTTATGAAAGTTGGGTTATACTACCTTTTCCAATATGAAACTCTTAGTGTGTACACTTTTAAAACCTCAGAATATTCTGAAATTTCTATAATTTTGATTATGTTGCTTATATTATCAGATATAGTAAAAGCAGATTAAATATTGAAGTCATATTTTCTCAAAAATAGGAGAAAATAGTGACTGATATATTTTTCAGATGATATTATTTTATTTTGTTTTATTTTATTTATTTATTTTTTTGTGTGGTACCGGGGATTGAACTCAGGACCCTGTGCTTGCCAAGCGAGCACTTATTCTACTGAGCTATCTCCATGGCCCCAGATGATGTTATTTTAATAAATAAAAAGAATCATTTATAAATAAAATTCTAATTATTCACATATAAACAGACGTTCTCAATTAACTTGAAGGCACTTGAAGAAAGTTCGTTCTCTTAAATATTCTTACACTCCCTTTGCAATCAGTTCTTACACTAAGACATTGAAGCTTTCAGCCATGCCCTGTCTAAAGTAAAATGCTGATTGTATATCCTCTCTAGACTGAGAATTCTTCAGCTCTCCATAGTATTTCAGCTTCTCACTAGACATTATCATATTTATCATTATTGTTTACTTGAAATAAAATTAATTCAGAATTATATGTCAAAAAATGTGAACAACCTGAGCCTTATTCTACTTGTAAGTTAGCAAGTCATTACAGTATAGTTTTATAGAGGCTGGGGACCCCCCCTCAAGATTCTTATTTGAATAATGATGACAAGATTATTACTCACAGCAATAGCTACTGGCAGATTGTCATCATTTTTCTGTGGATCCTTGAGTCCCTGTTCCCACAGGATAACACTATAGGAGTAGTTGACTCTTGCACACATTATAGGTTGCCTGAAGTAAGCTACAATAAAGGAACCTACAGTAAAGGAATCCCCAGTCTCAAGGACTCAAATATGTTTAATGAGAATAAGCCTCCATGAGCACTATACCAAAGAGAGATATTATCTTTATTACACTGGATTGTGAATAATCCAGCTTTTTGCTGCAGAGAGAAAGGCTATCTTTAACTTCCAGTATTGTTTGCTTATACCAACCTTTTGATGAGATTGGGTATGTCCATGGTGGTCTGCCCAAATCAACTGCAATGATTAGATTTAGTATTGACCTTACAAGGACATTTGATTTGGTCCTTGACCTTTGGCTTGCATTTAGAATTGTGGAAAGAATTGAATTCACGAACATAGACACCATGTAGTTACCATCTAGCCAAATTCAAAGATTAAATACTTAGAGCCAGCAATTGGATACACAATTGTTTAGGAATCAAACTTAGGATTCTACCTCTAAGTGTAAAAGAATTCTAGGATATAATTCTTCTTTTAGGATATCATACTTTGACCAATAGAAAATTTCTCAATAATATATTATCAAATTTACCTCTTTTATAGCATTCATTTTAATAAAAGAAAATCCATTACTAACCTATTGCCAGGTAAAACTCACCAATTCCACCAATGAAAAGCCATTTCTAACATTCACTATGCTACCTAGCAAAATTCCCAATGTAGACCAGAATAGTTCAAAATGTTTCGTGACTGAGTCTAGGAAAGTATATTCTTGATTAAACCCTTAGTGTGCAGAATAAAACTGATGAACCTCGATAGGTACACTCACTGTTTGCCTGACATACTGTATAAATTATGATCCTGACAACAAGGGGTTACAGATAATTATATTTGTAGCTGAGAAAACAAAGACATAGAGGGCAGAGAAATTTTTCATTGTTGCAAAGGTAGTAAATATGAGACCTAGTTCAGAATCAGCATCTACATTTTTTCTGTGCTATAATTCACTTTTGGGTTCCTCTCATCTTTAAAATGTTCCCATATTCTGTCTCTATCAAGTTGCCAATTTACATTATTTACTTCTTTTATGACTCTTTTATCTATGTCTAGTAGTTAATAAATCAAAATTTGCTGGGACCTGAAAAATCTACATATAGCAGTTCTTTTAAGATTTTGCTTTAAATGGGTATAATACGGAATGAATGAAAAATTTGGATTTGGTACTTGGATGCTGTGAAAGCTGCTTCCAGGATTCCTAAAGGCTATGGAAAGCTGTTCTCTCTCTAAGTGGTTTTGTGACTGTGTTTAATTTTAAGGTTAACAAAGGGGGGATGGGAGCAGGTGATGGCTGTGCTGTGCTTGATGACTCGGGCTCCATTCAGGGGCACGTTTCTGTGGTGACTGGCTGGTATTGTGTAAGGATGATTGTTAATTCAAACTATCAGCAGGGCCTGAGCCAGATTAATCTCCATATGGCAGAAACACATGAGATCCAAGTGTAACCATCGATATATACAGGTCCCAACCTTATCTACGCCCTGGCACAGAGCGTGTCAGTTTCTAATTCTTCTTTGGGAATATATCATTTGATTCATGTGTGAAAGATCAGTGAAGAGGAGTATAAATCCCACTTTTGTTCAGCCTTCTGGGCAGTTTGGGCCCGCTAATTTCTGCAATATGCATGATGTATAACAGAATGGCAACCCTTTCAGATTTACAGTCTTTCTTGGAGTCAAAATTAAGCAGGCAACCATTTATTAACATTTCAAAGACAGAGCCCAATGTTCTGGCTAGCATCATAAGTTTAGAGAATTTTGATGAGTGAAAAACCCCTCTAAATCTCTTTACTCAAGCTGTTGATTTACAAGCATGGGTCAGCATATGTGAGCACTGAAGATTGCATGTTCTCTTTCCTTATTCACTCTAGCCAAATCTTCCTTTATTTGACAGGTCTTACCTGACCATGCTCATGTAAAACAGGACTCTTTCTGATCCTCATGACTATCACTGTTCTCCAAGCATCTTTATATTTTTTTTTGTAGAATTTATGCCACTCCACATGCACTTACATGACAGGCAAGTATGGCTACCTGTCAGCTTCACTTAGAATTTAAGCTTTACAAAAGCAAAGACTTTTTCTTGCTCATGATGTCATCCAAAGAACCTAGAGCAGAGTCTGCATCCAGTAAGGATCCAATCAGCATTTGAAAAAAGAAAGTGAAATGAAATGTTTACAAAATCACTCTTCTTTTCTCTAGTGGCAATAGAGAAATGTAGATAATGTCCTTCCACATTCAGAGTAAAGAATTTTAATTTGCACAATGCTGTTGGTAGAGAATGTTTCATTTAGCCACCATTAGCTCTTGTCCTGGAATGACTCCATACTATTGAATTGCAAATATTTCTACTTTTACTCAGAAGAAGCCAGAGAATGGTGTAGTAGCAAGTAAATGTTTCCTGAATATTTTAAACGTGCAATTTACTATCTATAGAATAATTAGATTATCCTTAATGGCAAGACACAAATAATAAACAGTTTGATTAAGACAAGCTGGAGAAAGGCCAAAAACTAATAAAAGTAAAGGGGGTAAAAACCTAATGTGGCCTTCTCAAATTATATAAATTGACTACATAATGAGCAAAAAGTTTAAATTAGTTACCCAGTGGCCCCACAATGAAGCATTAGTAAAGTTTATTACTGGAAATCTGCAGAACCTAAAATTCATTATTCTATTATTTTTTCTTTAGAGCTTAATTTAACCAGGGGCTTTAACAATCCAGCAAGCCTTGCAGGGAAAAAGTCACTATAAAAGAGACAGGTGAGATTTGCCTAATAACTCTTAGATATTGCTAATGTTACAAACATATATTCCACAAGTACTATTTTCTAGAACCATCAACCTTTATAAAACATTTCTTTATAAGCCTCTAGTATAATAGGCAAATATTTCACTTACCAAAATTTGTAGCTAAATTCTAAAACCTGATCTGCCAAGGACTCCAGGATATTCCATACTTCTTCAACCATGCTATGATAGAAATCGAGACAATAGCGAAGGATAATACATATAACATTGGCCAGTCACACGTCAAAAGGCCACTGTCTAACTGTCAAAGCATATGTGTACTGCAACTTCTCATATCCACATGTCTACTGAAATGCTTTATATTCTTGTTCTTAATTATAGAGGTCTTTTCTCAGCCATTATTTCTCTCCCAATCACCACCTCCATGTCAATTTCCACTCCCATCTTGAAATTTAGTTTGGCCTTTTCAGTTGTCCTGCCTATATATCCCAGAACATTGGTCTCTATACTCATTGGCATATAGAATTATAATACCAATGCTGGTATGATAAAAGCTGGGCTGCTGCTTAAATGTATTCTTTCATTCCATCCTTTCCAATTCTAATAATGAACTTTTGAAGGCTTTGTGAGTGCCTGAGGGAACTTAGTGATTTTGGGATAAAGACTGCTCAAACGCAGGTTGTCCCCACAATGCACACCTAAAGTCCATGGAGCCCTATCATCACTGTGGTCTCATGTGGTTATTTCTGACTGCAAAACTAGATTATTTCTGACTTTCCAAACTTTTAGGGAAGGAATCTACTTTTTGGTATACTGCCTTGAAGTTTTGATGATCAAAGATTTTGATAATTACCAAATGGATGTCAATAAATAACTGATACTGGACTAATATTGTGGTCTAATACTATTTCCTCTTTCAGAGACCCAGAAGAGGGATAACTGACTCCTTTTTAAACTTTTTTTTTCTCCCTTCTTGCCCCTGGTAGCCTCCTGAGGCAGCTTCTTCACTAGCAGAAACAAGTACTTATTTACCTAAACCTAACATAAGACAATGTGTTCATTCAATGACTAAATGCCTAGGCTAGATGATTCCTGCCCTTTTGTCCATTTCTCACAGAAGCTACTAAAAAGCATTGCATTTGGCCATGGGTCTGACCTGTGATAGTTGAGTCATTGCTCCACATTCAGTAATATAATATTTGAGCTGTAAGTGTATAAGATGAAATTCCAATTCAATCTTCCTTTTTTACAGAAAAGGACACTGAGACTAGTTTGCAAAAGTAGACACCATGTTTTTGTAGAATTGATTTATGGTTCCATGTTCTGTAACATTATTGAAATATTCTCAAAGCTTTGAAATTCTGTAAATATTTGGCTGGAGTAGAGAACCTTTTGGTGAATGAAAAGAAAATTTCCTTTGCTGGAAATCTCTGCATCTGGAGAAGAATCCTAAGGAATTTAGTGAATGAAATTTATGGAGGATTTTGAGCATGGAGGTGATCAGATAGTGGTGTTTATTGACTGTTGATCTAATTGTGGTTTGTAGAATGGAATTAAGCATGAAGAAAATATAAGCAGGCTGCATAATTTGGGTGCTATTTGAAAGACACTTTAGAACTTGATTCCTTCAGAATACCCACATGTAATAGTCAGTGGGATATTTTTTTTTCTGGGGTGGAGTTGTGTTAGATATGGAAGATTTCCTTCCAGATTCCTGTTTGAGGAAGGACTGAATAGTTCACTTTGGGGATCAGGCCACCAGGCAGTCTGCAACCCTCAGCATTGTTGGGGGAAGGGTTGCTTCAGTGGCTGGGAGCCATCTCATGTCATGGCATCACTTCTTGCAGCTAAAGGGAGCGTGATATATGACCTGGCTATTTTCACCTGATGCTGGTCATTCTGAATAACTGGTATCAGTGTTCTCCAGTGGGAGAGTTGACCTGTGTGGGACCTGAACTCAAGTTGAATTTTACTTCTGTTCATTTATGATTTTGTGTCCTTTCTTGTTTTAAAATATGTATATATTACTCTTCTAAAAAGTAATTTGATAAAACTTTCCTTGTGGCCTCTGTTTCTGGAAAATCCAAGAGTAATAAGAGGGAAGGTAAGAACAGAGATCGGGAAAAAAGTAATCCACGGACCCATGTGTATGGTGTTGAAATATAAACTGAGGATACTATTCACCTTTCCCCTCATGAGGCATTCACCTTAAACTGATTAGAAGGAAGACTGGGGGAGTTTCTGGAATCCATATATAGGAATAATAAACAACAATTTTAGAAAGAAGTGGTGGAAATAGATTGTGCTTAAGAATCATGGAATCAAAATATGTATATGGCTTCTCTAACCCGCAAGCCACCTTGTGACATTGGTAAGACCTTCTTCTCCATTACTTTTAGTGGTGACACTGTTTTTGTTATTACCTCCTATAAAATAAACATAGACTAGAATATTGTTCTCCACATCAAACAAATGCTCAAATTCCACTGACTAAGAACAGTGGAGAATTAGTTGTATTATACATCATAGATTCATAGCAGGTCCAGGGGAATCTTCTCTACTTATCCCATGTTCTGAGAGCTATAATTTTGTAAAGAAAATTTACAAGACTGTTTGACTTGATTATTTCCTTTGCTGTCTACAAGGCTAGTAGCTGTGGAAGAGAAGAAAGAATTATGGAATATCTGACATTTAAATGAAACGCTTGAGCCTGAACTCACACTCACTAGTCACAAGTCATGAGGACCCAAGTAAATGTCTGCAAGGTCCAGTGCTATCATGAGCCTAGAAAAGGTTTGGCTTAAAAATATTGAAGAAAGACTACAAATAATTAAAACATTGTCCTCTTGTATTTCCATTTCTTTACTATCCTACTTCTTTTATTTTCCTTTTGGCTGCTTGAGATTCATAGCTGCCAGCATACCTAAAAACAGTGCTGAAGATATGTTATATTTTCCAGGGATTTAGCTTCAAATTGAGACTCCCTTCAATGCCTATAGTGTGGCTTAGTATGTATCATATTCTTTATGATATCAGGAGAGGTTAAATCTCGTAGAATTTAGATACACATTTGCCTGGCAACACAAAATTGGAAAGGAGAGAATGAGAGGGGTAAAATGAAAATCCCATTTTGGTATTCATTATAACATCACTCCCACAGTGAAATTACCTTATATCCCTGACAGAGATTAAAGGTTTTACTTTTCCTGGTTATCAGTAGCAACTCCTCTCATTAACTGTTCTTCTAACCACCTACTCAGCAGCCATTTATCCAAATATGTATGGAAAATTAAAAATAAATAAAAGAACTAATTCATCAGGGAACACTGGGACAGGATGGCAAAGAAATGGGATGTAGAAATGCTAGGAAAAAGATAGTACTATTAAACCCATATTTCACAAGGCGTGAGAGTTTTCTCATTAGCCCATGTATCTCATTATCATCTCAGGAGACATTTTACTATGCACTTTCACAAAGACAGTTAAAAGCTCAATTTTGTCTTGGTTAATTGTAGGTTCAAATATTTGAAGAAAAATGTATGTTTCGAGGAAGTGTTCATCTTGTGATATTGATTCAGCTTAAGGAAAACAAAAGTTTATTCTTCAAAAAGCAATAATATGAACTGCTTTGTAATCACTGAGGGTACAATAATTGGGGAAATGCCTGAATTGCAATTTAAAGGATTTAAGAAATCATGGCTTTTCTTAAATGAAAGGATTACTGTGCATTGAAGTGATTCATAATAACAGTAAGAACTACCATACATGTTGAGCCTGGGCTTCCCATGTTCCTAATACTGTTGGAGTCACAGTTACTCCAAGATATGGAATTGCATTCCTATCTTAACATCCAGTGAGAAGTTTCTGAAAGGCAGAAGAATAGTGGAGGAAGCTGCAATCCTAAGTTTAAAAAAGGCTCATCTATTGAAGTAAGCATAATTTGCTCTTTTTAATAACAACAATGATGATGATGATAGCAATAATAATGGCAATCAATAATTGTTATAAAGCACTTAATTTATGCTAGCCTTTCCTTGAGCAGTATTGATGCATTTATTCAATAATTTCTCAAAACATTTGTTTTCTGTTTCAATACATACATTGTTTTGAATGTTAATAGACTTGTAATTGCTTAGCCCTTCAATGACAACATTTTTAATGGAAACTAAAAGCTTTATTTATGAATTTCTGCAGAATTCTTTTTATATATGATATTTGCTAAAATGAAATAAAAAGTTCAAGTCTTTGATGAAAAAAATCTGATGGGATAAAGGTTAATATACCATTTCATAGATGAAAAAATTGATGCAAAACTTGAAGACATTAAAGTAGTAGTGATAGTTGTTAGAAAGCTAACCTAGGCTCATTTTGATTAATCTTAACTAGCATGGGGTCCATTTGTAGAACTACAGCTAAATCTACCTCTATTTTCTATTGACACTCCTAATCCATTGCCAATACTAGAATTTATAAGATTATGCGAGGGATGGAGATTAAGCTTCCTAACTGGAGTTAGGCGGTGTGAGTACTTGTCATAGCTAAACGGATATTAGACAATATAACCTTATTAATTTTCTACAACTTCTATAAAATTATCACATAATAGTTGGTTTAGAACAACGGGAAATGATTCTCTCATAATTCTTGGACTAGAAGTCTGAAAAGAAGATGTCAGCTTGGTCCTACTCCCTTTGAGGGGGCAAGAGAAGGACCTATTCCAGGCATTTCTAGTAGTTTCTGATGGCTGTCAGCCATCCCTGAATTTGGTTGGACATATATCACTCCAACCTCAGCCTTTTCTTTCCACAGTATTCTCTTGGTTTGCAACTTCTCTGCTTATATAGCTAACAGTGATAATGAGTTTAGGGCATACTTTAATCAAATATGACTTACCTTGACTCAATTATATTTGGGAAGACAATTTCCAAAAAAAGTCACTTTCGTTTTTTGGGTGGATACGAAATTTTGATGGAACTCTCTTCAACTCAGTAGAGTCACTAAATTGCTAAGCTTCTTAGGAGTAAAATGGGCATAAAAGTTACATCAATGTCACAAGTTTGTCGTGAGACTCTGTATCTGGACTTTAGAATATGGTTTAGCATATAATAGATGAAATTCAAGTGTTAACTAGGTTAACTACACAATTAATTTATATTAGCAACTTGATAGGATCAAAAGATGTATTAGGGTATGTGCAGCTTTCCCTAGACATTGTACATTAATATAGCTGATGGCAGAAATTAGTACTTATAGAACTTAGTTTGCAGCAAGACAAGTTTTGATCCTAATCAATGCAGCAACATAGAAGATCAATATAAAAGTCATTATTTATATGGTGACATGAAAGTACTGGATTGAATTCTATAGCTTTTTGGAAAGAATGTGCTTTCCCTCTTCTTTATTTTATTATCTTTCCTCTTTTCTCTGTCAAGATTTTGCTTCTGGTAAGGTAGGCAAGATATCAAAGGGAGCTTTCATTGCAGTCCAAGTGTAAGAAATGTTCAGCTCTGACAACAAATAAGTGAATTCAAACAACAATTGCATCTGCTGGTATGAATGAAATAAGATTTCATTTAGGGGTCTGGTAGTGACACAGAAACAAATCAAGATTATCTGACAATGTAGAGAAAATGTAGAAGCTTCTGTTTTAAAAATAAATCCTGAGGTAAAATGTGGATTCAGCTTATTTCTTACTCCTATGAATGATGTCATTTAATTGAGCCAATGCTAATTTTCAATCATAACTTCTGAACTTGTAAACTAAAGCAGGCCTTGGAGTAGCAAAGATTAACATCTGTTTTAAATTTGAAGAAATCTTGATCTGGGATAATTTGAGACAGATAAAATGTCCCTTCTCCCTTGCCCAGCCTCTCCTAAATATTCCATTTTATTATTAAAATTGAGTATATAAATGACTTTCAGAAAACAAAAAAATTGCTTCAACAGTAAAAGAAGAATCTTAGAAAGTGAAAATGAATGAGAAACCTGCCATGGGCTCTGAGCATTAAAGGACTTAAAGCTACAGTGCCTTGTAGTTTCTAAGCCCTTGTGCAGGAGCTAAACCTTGCTGAGGAGCTAAACCTTGGGTTTCCATCAATTAAAAATTTTAAAATTAAGAAAAATGGTTTTGCAAGCTCTAATTTTGTTCAAAGATGACTATCTCCAGTATTACTTTTGGCAGCACATCTACAAATATTTTTAAAGATTAATTTTGCTTTTCTGTGTTTGAATTTTTAAAGAATGCATATTTGGTTAGTATTCTCCTTAACTTAAGCCAAACTTTATGAAGGTGTCATTTTGCTCATGAGGTTCTTACTGAGAATTCACATTCATAATATCCAGACTAAGTGAATTCTTCTTAGGCTTCACCTTAAAAGATGTTAAACATACTTACAACAACTCAGCTAATAGCTGTAGAAAAAATAGTAGAGGACAATAACAAAGCTCTGAGTTTTCTCCTGAGATTGTGTGGTGTTCGCCCTTAGACTGGATGTCTGTGCCAAGCTGTGAAAGGACAGGGGGTGCGCTAGCTCCCATCTGCTTGGCCTCTGAGGTTAGAGCTGACTTTGTCTGCCATGCGCTCCTGGCACCAGCATTTGCTCATGTGGACAATGGGGAACCCAGACCCAAAGAAACTTGTGTCTATTCTCCCTCTGTGTTTTCTTCTTTCTTCCTTCATTAGCACACATTGGAACACTTTGGGAATGTGCTTTTCTGAGTGAGCTCAAAATGCTTTAAGCAAAATAAAAAAAAGGTAAAGTCAGCAAGTCCAACTTGCTTACAAGGCCCAGGCTGTGGTGAAGGTGTCTTCTCTTACAGTGTATCATAAGAAGAAATTTATACTGGGCTTAGAATCACGAGATCTAGATTCATCTTCTAGCTTTGTCACTTGAGTCTTAAACCTCTAATGATTTCACTTTAATGGTAATATGCAAATAACCATACTTTCCTTCAGACCACTTTTTTCCAATGAGCAAGTAAAATTTGTATTTGAAACTCATTTGCAAGCTGTGTAGTACTTTAAACTATACTTTCTGATCTAGAAATGTTCAGATCACAAAATTTCAATAATCATGGCTAGCCAGATAGCTCAGCAGACTAAAGCATCTGCTTATGTAGAAGCAGGAACCTAGGTTGGATCCCTTGCCTGAGTGCAGTCCACACCCCCAGTATGCACTGACATGGAAATTGAGACTGGATAATCCTGTAAGCCCAACACTTGCAAAGCAAAAAATAGGAGGATCACTATGAGTCCAATCAGTATACTGAGACCTTGTAGACCCTGTACTAAATACATAAGAAAAACAAAAAGAAAGAAAATATCCAATATCCATTGAAGAGAAAGTGTCATGTTTTAGGCTTCAGGCATTTTTTCAAACCAAATGTATTCACAATAGTACTCCATGCAGGATCAAATTCTGCAAAGTAACATACAAAATCTCTAAAGAGAAATATTAATTTACATATCTCAAGTGCTTTCTTAACCATCTACAGTGGCTAGAAAGGGATTGTGGGTTTCTCTCCTATTCTTGGCCTTAAGGACTCTGTCGGAACCCTTTGCAGGTCCCTCCTCCTCTTAGATCTCACTGAGATAAGGAACTTTCATTCACATGGCTTTCTTTTTTCCCCCCCATAATTTTATTGAGAAACAAATAGCAATGAGACAGTTTCAAAAAATTGGTAGGACAGTTTCAATAATTAACACATTGCATACATTCTTCCTAGTGGTTAATT